>JANDJT010000012.1:24018742-24037060 GCA_024331685.1 Stegophilus panzeri | reverse complement strand
TCATCGCATGGTACTGGCAGACTTCATATAATTGAAGGAATGATGAATGGAGCCCTTTACCGGGAGATTCTTGAGAACAATATTCAGGTTTAAAGACAATATGTTTAGAACAATGGGCCAAAATCACACCTGGATATTGCAGCCAATTAATTTCTTCATACAGGAAGCATCTTGAAGCTGTCATTACAAACAAAGGCTTCAAAAAAAAGTTTGAAAAAAAAAAAAAGACTATTGTGAGATGTTGCAAAACTTTTTGCAGGATCTCGTGAGATCTCACACAGCCCATCCCCCACCCCCTGACTTTTCCATTTGTGCCACTGCCATTGTGCTGTTAATTTTCCGGAGGTGACTTTGTTGTCCATAAGAACTACATTATTATATCAAAACTGAAAAATGAAATGTATTACAAATACATTGTTTTCACAATGTTAACCTAAACATTAGTTTGGCTTCTTGTCACGTTAGAATTACAGCTAGCTAACATCACTGGGTAGCTAAGTCCTTCAGAGTTCGCATCTCTTTTTTACTGTTAGAAGACGGGTATACCATTTTCCCTGAATTTCTGGCACCCCATAACCAAAACAATAAGAATTGAGAATAAAACTAGCAATTTAAGTCTGTCCAAATGTGTTTAATAGCAATTTATATAATAGCAACTGTTGAAAAAGCAGAACATAAACTTAAATACGACATCTTTGACTTCCAGCAGTCAACTCCCCTCTCATCCACAACTGCTATAATTTACACTTGAGGATTTATTGATTGATTGTTGTGACATTCTTTGTCATTAATGCATCTGATTTATCTGTGGAAAAGGGAATAAAAAAGAGTGGCAAAATGGTTGATTCATTTCTTTTCTTTTTTTTTTTAAAGCTAACGTTAGTGCAACTGTAACTTGTTGTGCCTCTAGTGTTTATGAGATTATTTTACACCTTATTCCCATGGTAGCACAGAGTGTAGCATTGTCACCTTACTGCTCCAGGATGGTAGGTGCAATTCTGATTTTTTGTCTGAATTTTAGTTCAAACTGTTATAGACTTTTATTTTTTATTATGGCTTTATTTGCCAACCTTGGCAAACCTGACCAAGATAAACTGGTAAATGAACGTGAATGGATGAATGAATATATAGGCATCAACAGTATGAATCCGTGGACCCAACCTACCTTGTATCAACAATTCAGGCTGGTGGTGGTATAATGGTGTGGGGAATGTTTTCTTGGCACACATTGGGTCCCTTCATACTAAGAATTATTTAAATGCCACAGCCTATCTCAGTACAGTTGGTGACCATCGGTATCCCTTTATGGCCACAATTTATCCATCTTATATTAGCTACTTCCAGTATGATAATGCACTATGTCACAAACCACAAGTGGTTCCATGAACATGACACTCAGTGTACTTCAGTGACCTCCCCAGTCACCAGATCTAAATCCAATAGAGCATCTTTGGGATGTTGTAGAACAAGAGATTCATAGCATGAATATGCAGCTGACAAATCTGCAGCAATTATGTAATAAAATCATGTCAACATGGACCAGAATCTTAAAGAAATATTTCTACCACCTTGTGGAATCCATGCCAAGAAGAATTGAGTCTATTTATAAAAGAGGGCCCTACCCAGTATTAGTATGATGTTCCTTACAAAGTGGCTAGTGAGTGTATACTTTGTTAATGTTTTTGCTTGACATTTTACCAGAAAATATGTATAATGCAGAAGGCATATAATAGGAAACCCCTTTTGACTGTTAAACGATCCAAACACTTTACTTGCAATTAAATTGTGACTTTATTGGGCTGGACATAGAGAAACTAATTAAATCTAAACTCCAGGGAAATAGCTAAAAAAGATAATGAATCTTAGTTCCAAGTGCACTTAGTGCTCTAAGCACAGAGCTTGGCACTGCAGGTACCTGTCATCTATAGGATACTGTGTTACTCTTCGCTTTTGAAGCGTGTGTGTGTGTGTGGGTGGGGTGTGTGTTTGAAAATAGAATATGAGTGCAAAACCACAAGAGTAGGTAATTGGTCTATCTATTCAAATATGGTTAGACATGTCAGCCGTAAATCTGCATTCATTTACTTGCATGACATTCATATCCAAACTATTACAGTATACAAGCTTGAATGTAGTTTACAAACATAGATACATATTTCACATTGGACACAGTTGACAAATGTACATTGTAGATGTCTTCCCAGTAGTGAAGGTCTCTACACCCTACTTAGTTTATATTACATCCAGTGCAGTAATATATAAATGCGACATTATTGGCTGTATTAGTTAAATGATATGTGTTCAATTTGTCTTAACATGGCCTATATTTTGTACATATTCCAGTTAACAGTACAGACAGATATCTCTGATGTACAGTATGAGTGCTTATAGTAGAATGTAAAACACCAGTGGAATGTCATATAGTTTTAATTTGTTTCTGTATGCACTTTGCACCAGACATAATGGCACATGCAGGGCTAGTGGCAACCGCTCTGTGACTGTAATGTAAATAGCGGGAAAAGGACTAAAACTACGATTCCCATCAGCCACTGCACCCAGTCACATGTCTGGTTCACCTGATTCACGTTTGTCTCAGTAGCACCTATGTATATATCACGTTCAGAAAGTCATGCTCAGAAAGTCACGTTCTGCATTGCACGGGTTGTCTTGCATTGTTTTGGTTTATCCTTCTGTCTCACGTCATTCTAGGCCTGGTTCTTGTAAGTCTTGTTTTATGTTTTGTTTGTACTTCATTAAAATGTTTGAACTTGGATTCTGCATTTGCATCCATCCTTACCTCCGTGATGCAACAGAACGCAAGACCGAGAACATCGTTCAGCCTCACTGCTTGTCTGAGGACGTGGCTCTGCATCCCTTTTCAGCTGAAGGCATTGCTCAACCTCCCGGTGAGTCAAAGAGCTAGGCTTTTCTTCCCTGCTCTGCTTTGGACATCACTATGCCAGGCTCTGCTTCAGACATCGCTCCGCCTTCCTGCTCGGTTGAGGACGTCGCTCTGCCTCCATGCTGCACAGAAGACTTTGCTCCTTTTCTTTGCTTCGTGTCATATGTTGCTCCCCCTTCCTGCTCCATGGAGGACATCGCTCCCCCCTCATGCTTCGAGGAGAACTTCGCTCCCCCCCTCTGGCCTTGTGGAAAATTTCGCTCCCCACAACTGGCCTTGCGGAGAACTTCACTCCACCCTCAGACCTCGCAGAGAGCATCGTTCCCCCCCTCTAGCGTCATGGTGAACATTGTTTCCCCCTCAAGCTCCGCCTTGAGCTTCGTCCTCCCATTGTCTGCACAGTAGCCATCGCTCCACACTCAAGCCAGGCCAGGGATATCACATCATCTCTCTGCGGTGCACCTGACACCTGAACCTCAGAGAGCACGTCAAGGGTTAGGGTTAGGGTCAGGTAATCCTGAACAGATTATGCACGTCGAGAGCTGTAATCCAGAAGGTGTTGATTAATTTTCTATAACAGCTCAGGTAGTAGTGCAAATTATTGGTTTATTGTATATTAATGTGGTTGTTCTAATATGTTTTTGGTTCTATAGTAACAGCTAATTCAGTTAATTTGGTTGCTACCAGTGACAGCTAATTCAGATGCACCATAAAATCTAAGATAAATAGTAAATATATTTTAAAAATGGTGTTATTTCAAAAAGGAAAATGTATAATTGTTGATATAGTGACATTTTCCGTGAGGAGATGTTTATTTTAACATTCATGGAAGGACTCGCCCTCAATTTTCCCCCAATTTGGTGTTGCCAATTCCCACCTACTAGCTAGCTCTGCCCCATAACACAACATCTACCAACCAGGGATGATGTGTAGTTTAGTTTAGTTTAGTTATTTATTTATAAAGCAAATTTAAAAACAACAGAATTATACACCCTCAGACTGAATTAAAAGATAAGGAATAGAAGTGGGTCTTCAGAGAAGAGCTGAATATAGCAATAGAGGGGGAAGATCTAATATGAAAAGGGAGACTATTCCAGAGCCTGGGAGCAGCTACTGAGGAGGCCTGGTCACCTTTGGTTTTAAAACATGAATGAGGTACTGAAAGGAGTAGTTGACTAGATGATCGAAGAGCTCTTGAGGCAGTATACGGCTAAGGAGATCACATATGTATTGGGGAGCAAATCCATACAAAGCTTTTAAAATTAATAGCAAAATTTTATAATCAATGTGGAAACTGACTGGCAACCAGTGTAAAGAGGTGAGGACAGGGGCAAACACTCCACAGCACTTGATGTATTTTTGAGCTACTATTCATGCTGCATCACAGGGCATTAAAACACTCAAAGGAAAGTTCTATTTTCCCTCATCTGTATACGTGAGCTCACACTCACCACACTTGCCTAGTGTCACTATGATTGACAGGGTAGAAAGTATGTCACCCATACCACCCAGAGAGCATGGCCAATTTTGCTCTCTTGATTCCTGGCTATAGATTGCTGTGACATTGTCAGGATTTGAACTTGGGATCTCCCATCAATAGGGCAAACACTTTTTTTTGTTGCACAACTTGGGCACCCATGTCAGTGCTTCGTAAGTCAACAAGTTTTCCACCATGGTTGAGTCTCTAAGACAGAGAGTTACATGTACTTAATAAGAAAATGTAGATACTGGCAAATTGCTGTAATATAAGAGGAAGAAAACATGTCTGGACATGCTGTTGATGAACTTTTGGGTTGTGCCATTATTTTCACAGTACATTATAACAGTACATTCTATTATGTTTTATTCCTTACAAGTACAGTATAGTGATTGTTTTCTTTGCATATCCTAGATTGTTAGTAAGCTGGGTTCAGAGCACAGGGTCAGCCTTGATTCATCATCCTGGGCTTTCTTAATGGTCCAACAGTAGCAGCTTGCTGTTGCTGGAACTCCCAACCTTATGATCAGTAGCCCAGAACCTTTAACCGCTGAGATCAGTACCCCAAGCCAAAATGTTTTTAACACTGTATATATTCCAATATCTTATCATGATCTTTTACTTCTCTGGCAGGTAGATTTTTCAGAAAGTTTGATTTATGCACCTGCTATAAAACTCTACACTCAAGAATGTGTATTGCATGAGGAACTTGCAAGTGTGACACACTGAAAACATGTCCCCATTTCCTTTTGTGTAGTATTTGTTTGTGTGTTATTTGTTTGTTTAAATTGTTTGCATTATACATATGTAATATGTTTTTTTTTCTCTTGCTGGTGTGCTGCCAATTAAATGTGGACAGTTTTATTTGGAAAGGTACTATTGGCCTGGAGGTGAGTGATCAATGGAGCAAACAAATCAGTGCGAATGGGGGGCGAGTGGTGTCCATCTCATGTGGGGGTGACTGCGGTCATTGGCTTCAGGTTCAATGGGAAATGAAAGAGAAGTCTTGTCTCTGCTTGTTTAACATTTTTTCCTGTGATTCCAATGAACCATAATTTGCTACTGAACGTGGTAACTGGCACAGAATCTGTGACAAAATATTGGGGACTAGTCTGACATCTCTCCACAATGTCAGCATTTATGGAGCAGATCCAGTGATACCAGAACCAGTGAGCTGCTGAAGTGACCTGATGTGACTGACCAAAGTGAAGCCAGCTGTGGGTATCTTGGAGAGGGGATTGGGAGAGAGATTCACCGTCTGACTGGGAGCTACACAATTGCTTCAATGTTGAGCATGCCATGTCTACCCCAAGGAAGGAATTGCTATGGGACATTAAAAATATGCTCTCCAGACTGTCAGCCACAAGAGCCTACCAAGGGGCAAAAGCCATTGAGACAGGAAAGGGAGATGAACAAGACCCAACTGATGAAGAGGCTTGCGTTGACTATATCCTTCATTATATTATATTGGGTCTGAGACACTGTTAGCGTTTGAGGATTAGGGAATGAGTCAGTTGTTATGTTTGAGCAATCTGTTGACTACCTTTAACCAGAATACTGACACTGTAATTTCTCCTGCCAATGTTTCAGAGAATGTGTTAGGAAATGTCATACAGACACAGGGTAATTTAGATACTGACCTGCTGGGTATTGCAGGGTATCCACATTCGGTTCAGACAACAACAGAGGTACAAAAGCCAAGGGAAATGTATAATGACTTAAGCAAAAAGCTACAAAAGTTTGACAGCAGCACACCTACTGCAATGTCACCCCAGGCACACTGCTCTGTAACACCACCTGTAAGTGATACAAATAGACAACATGCAGTTACGACACTGACACTGTGCACATACAGTGTGATATCCTTATACACACAACCCAGAGCAATGCCTCTGCCCAAAATATGAAAGAGAGACTGGTCTCCCTCAGAGACATTTCATACTTACAACATAGAGAGTTTATGATACACGGGGGCCAAGTTGGGGATCATAGCTCAGACATCAGTTATGGCAGCATTATTAAGCAGATAATCGAGGGTGTTTCAGAGAGCTATACAGTGTCTTACAACCCATGATATTTCGCGGGTATGTTTTGTGTGTTTTTGTGTGTGTGGATATGTTTTGTGTGTTAAATCTGTGCAGTCCTGGCCTTTCTGCCCTGCCTTGGATGCTGCTCCATCAGCTTTGTGTGCTGCTTCCACCCCAAAGATGATGTCATCAATGGGCAACAGTATTTAACGGCGATAGAAGCCAGTGCTACCAGCTTCGTCTTGCCAATGCTCACTCGCTTGTGTTTGTGTTGTTAGTCCACTCCATATTTCTATTGTGATATTTCTGATTTTTGAACTGTGCCTGTCCCAACTCCAAGCTTGATCTGCTTTTTGATGTCTGTTTGCTGCCTGGGTTTGTATATAGTCTCATTGCTGTATTTTTGTAAATATCAAAACACTGTATATATTCACTGGTAGTAGCGGTGTGACTGCCATTTATGTTGGGTGTGGGTTTTTGTCTCTGTTTTTGATAAGGGAGTGTAGGGAAGCTAATTGTCTTTTGTTTATGTGTTTCTTTTTAGGAAAATTAGTTTCCCTTAAACAGTGTTTTTTTGTTTGTTGTTTTGGCCTTGGTCCACCCTGATGTTTTCCCAGTTTATTTGTGGTATACAGTAAATGTGTATACCCTGTAAATATCACTATATATCACTCTTTTGCACTTACTCCTGTGTGCCTCATTCCTGACTACTTCGAACACCATTTATGCTGTGCAACCTAACCTTAGACTGGGTCATAACAAGAGTCAGAGGTCATCCGGGCTGCAGTGAGTGTCATTAAGGCAGGTAAATTTAAGGACATACTTATCAACAAAGACTAGACTACTGTCCCAGAGATGAAGTATTTCCTGAGGTCCCACTTAGGTGAAAAATCTACTACAGAACTGTTCCAGCAATTAATGGATGCAAAGTGACCAAGAACCCCCCCACAACAATTCCTATATAGAATGATTGGACTAAAGCAAAAAATTATGTTTCAGTCAAAGCAGGGTAGAGAGGAGAAAAGTTTGACCCCAGAACAATACAATAAGTATTCCTCCACTCTGTTTACCAAGGTCTTGGTCCAAAACAGGAAGCTATTCACCAGCAGTTGAAGCCTGTATTTTCGAATAGTCAAGTCAGTGATGAGAAGATTCTTAGCCATGTGATGAAAATTGTTAGCAATGAATAGAGCACAAGCATCAATAAGGTCATGGTGCACACCCAGAAGTAACACACACAAAGTGTCCAGGCTGAGACAGAGCACTTGAGTATGGGCTGGTCTGGGGAGACAAGGAAGGACAGCTAAGAAGAAAGAGATACAGCTTCCCAAACTGCACACAGCAGGGCTCAGATGAATGTTACCATTGTTTTGCATGTGGTGAAGGAGGGCACAGAGCAGCACGGTTATGGTTGGAGCTGAAGTCTTCAGGAAAGTAGATCTCCAGGAATAAGGTTAATGACCACTGCATTAGAATCTCTATTTCCAATCACACTAAACAAGAGATTATGGACCTGGGTTCAATCTAGCATATAGATTAAATTATGGAGATTGGCACATCAAGCATACAGAACACTGACATTCAACAGCCGAAAGCTAAGTCCAACAATGACACTACTCCCTGCAGTTCCCCTGGTCAACTATGGCAACCACCAGTTTACCTTAGCTATCATAGTCAAGACACAGTGACGGATAGTGGAGAAGATGTTCTATGAGGAGTCAGCAGTGTTTTCCCATAATAGTAATTACATAGTGTGTATTCCCTCACAAAAATGTCACTGTATAAAGAAGTCAAGGAATACATCCAAGAGCTATTGGTAAAGGGATGGGTAGTAAAGTCCCAGATACGCTATGCTGCCCCAATTGTATGTGCCTGAAAAAAGGATGAGCTCTTAAAGATGTGTATTGACTATCGAATACTAAACACAAAGACAGTACCTGAATATATCCAAGTCCTGATAGACCCCTTAAGGAGGCTACAGTTTTCCATCTTAAACCCCAGCAATGCCTAGCACCACGGCTTCACTGCTGAGGGATCCAGGCACCTAACTGCATTTGCAACCCCCTGAGGCCTATATGTATGTGTAAGGATCCTTTTCAGTCTATCCAGTGCACCTGCAGCTTTCGAATGGAGGAGATGCTAAAAACCCTGTGAGATGAATGTTGAACCCTCTATTTAGAGGAGGTTCTCTGTCTATCAAAGTTATTCACAGATCATGTTAGAATTTTGTAGTGTGTGCTTAAGTCCCTCCAATGGCATAGGGTAAGCTCAGGCCAGAAAAGTACAAGTTATTCCATGAGGAGTTCATATATGTCAGCTGGTTAATGTCCACTAAAGGAGTAAGGGTAGACCAAAAAGTCCTTGAGCTAGTGCAGGCCCTGAAAGTGACAATTGGAGATATGAGGAAACTACTAGGGTTCTTGAGCTATTATAGTTCATGCTATGTGCAGGACTTTTCCTGATTAGCCAAACTTCTGTATGACTTGCTTCAAAATCAGGCCCACAAAGTCGAGAGCAAGTCACCAAGATTGAAGGCAAACGGTCCGCAGCTGCCCTCACAAACTCTGGTTAAGTGGACTGAGGGCAACCAGCACATCTTAGAATGTCTTATACACACTTTGACCAACCCACTCAGTACTGCCATACCAGACTTTGAGCACCCAATTGTGCTCCACACCAATGCATCTCAACAAGGCCTGGGAGCAGTGCTCTATCAGGTCCAGAATGGTACGTTGTGATCCAGAATGGTAAGAGTGATCAGCAATGGCTCACAAACATTCACAGCAGTGGAACGAAATTACATTTACATTTACAGTTACATTTATTTATTTTGCAGATGCTTTTATCCAAAGCGACTTACAAATGAAGAAATACAAGCAAAATTACCATCTCCATAGTGGAAAACTTGAATTCCTCATCTTAAAGTGGGCAATCTGTGACAAATTCAAGGACTATTTCTGTAATGCATGCTACATTGGACAGTTCTGTGCATGCCACATTGGACAGACAGATGTGGAGACTTACGAGTCTGCCCGCCACCTACAAAAAGACAGTCATCACCCATTTACATGATGACATGGGGCATGTTGGCATAGAAAGGTTCTTAAGCCTGGCAATAGATTGCATCTATTGACCTTTCATGAAAAGGGAGATAGAGGAGTATGTTACATGAATATTCCACTGCATAAAGCAGAAGAGACTAGCCTAGCAAGACAGAGCCCCCCAAGTGTCACCTCCAGTGCACCCCTGGGGCTTGTGTGTATTGATTTTCTCCACCTAGAACCCAGTTTAGGGGACTTTGAACATATCTTGGTAGTAGTTGACCACTTCACTAGGCTCACCCAGGCCTACTCCACCGAAAACAAAGCTGGAAAGACAGCCACAGATCTTTAACGATTCCATCCCCAGGTTCAGATAAGTTGTCCTAAGTTGTACCACAATCAGGGAAGACAATTTAAAAAAGACCTTTTCTGAATGAAAAGACAGCTGTCTGGGACAAGTCATTCAAGGACAAACCAATATTACCCTCAAAGCAATCCAGAGGATGTTGGAGGAAGAGCCCAAAACTCCACAGGGTTATGCTGAGAAATGGGCAGAGAAAATGTCAAAAACATACAAGGTAGCAAGCAACAATAGTTAGCATTGAAGTGCAAAGGGAAAGCATCATTATGACAGAAGGAACAGGGGCATTACCCTCCAGCCTGGTGACAGGGTCTTAGTCCATAATCTCAGGGAAAGGGGTAGTTAAATCAAACTGAAATCCCTACTGGTAAAAGAGCACCTACGTTCAAGAGCAGATAAGTGACAACCTGATCTATAGAGTAATTCTGGGGGACTATGAGGGCATCCCCTCCATACTCTCCAGACCGGCCCTAAAAAGAAGGAATGCATTGGCAATCTCAGCTACACCAAAAGACCTGGAAGACCACGAAAGAAAAGTAAAGTAGTTGATCATGGAATTATTTCCTTGTTGAATAAAAAACACTTCACAACATCTAGCCAAGTCAAGAACACTCTGGATCATTGTCAATGTCTATAATCAAGAAATGAAATCATGGATGTAAATACAGAGGGTTTACCTCAAGATGCAACCCACTGCTAACACTCAAGACAGAAAGGCTAGATGAGACTTTGCTAAAAAAAAAAAAAAAAAAAAAAAAGGGGTCGAGGGGTTTCTGTCATGGGGGGTTTCTGACACATGTGGGTGTGACTGCGGCTGTAGGTTTCAGATTCACTCAAAGATGAAAGAGAAGACTCATGTCTGGTTGTTTAATGGTTTTCCCCCTTTGTTTCCAGTGAACTATGATTTGCTACGTGGTACCTGGCATGTAACCCGTAACATAAGCGTTAGTGTGGAGAATGCACATTACAGTCTGAAATAATGTGTGTTTTTCTACTGCTTACAGGGTTCCTTTAAGGAGGACAGGGAACTGTGTTATAAGAAAAAGAGCAAAAATATCTCTCTTATTGACACATCTACACACCCCATTACCAGATGTCTCAGTCTCTGGAGTTCAGCAGTCATTTTATGGTTAATGACTGCTTTCACACCTGCTACACTTTTTCTATATAAATGCCATTTTTCTAAGTGATTGCTGCACTTGTTTTTCCAGTTCATTAGTTAGGCTAGGCTGATGGGTTCTTAGGTCACTATTAGGTCACTTTATTAAGACTCTGAATTGTTTTTCTAATAATTGACTTTGTATTACCCACTGTATCTATTTGCCTCTGCTTTTTGGTTTAAACTTGGACAGTTTTACAGCTTCTGATCACAGGAATGTGATTCAGTTTTCAGCTGTTGCAGATATTGTTAACCTCTAAGCTCTGCACATGGATCCACTTAACTTCACTGCATCCTCATGCATACACTTGAGTTACCTCCACCTTTTCTTTTCAGATTCCATTCGTTTAGCCTTGAGCTGGTATGCAACTAGCAAATAGCACCTGGGGTGAAACTTTTGATTTTTTTTTTTTTTACCTCCTCCACATCTTTTCAGTATTATCACACAATGGTGATTATTTAAAAAAAAATCTCTCAGAGGTCACAAGGAACCAAGGTTGGTATTGACATATTCTCAGGAGTTGAATGTGTCTGTAAATGTGAGTTAATTGAAAAATGCTTGCTGCACCATGAAAAGGAGCTTTTGAAAGTTTCAAGGCTGTGCAAGCCAATGTGGGCACTCTGGAGTATAAATAATATATACAGTGAGGAGAACAGTTCTAAACCAGAGCTTATCTTAGCTTGCCTACCAAATGCTTCATATATTTTTCTATATTTCTCATGAAAGTACATTGTTTCATAGCACATGTGTGTATGTTAGAGAACAAGTAAGGAAACCTTAGCACACAACAATTTGTTCATGTACAGTATTTTTATTCTTTTGTGCCACCAGTGTCCTCTAACAGAACTTATTTATCTAATCAACAAAATGTAGGCCTAAATGTCTGAGAGCTGTATTGGATATATTAGGAAAAAATGCATTAACTTGCATTACAAGGGTCCCAAAGGAATTGTGCAGAAAAATACGTGCCTAAATATGATTACATTATTAGAAAACGCTTAGCTCTAATCTGAATTGAATCTTAATGGCAACTAATTTTAGCAATAACTGACTTTGTATAAATAATTTTCTCAAATAACTCTCCTGGCTTGATTGCATTCAGATGCATAGGTTTCTGTCTTATCCCTCAGTTCCTATCTATTCTGGCTCACATATTCATTTTAGTGACTAAAATACAAGAGAGCACACTAGTCATATGCAGATCTATGGGGAACAATTAAGTAATGCAATTTTGGCAGACAGAGAACAAAAAAAGACACATAACAAAAGACCAGTGTCAATTATTATGACCAGTAATGCAATTATAAATGCATTATTCAGAATGAACATATAACGTATGCTAAACAGTTATGAATAGGAGGTGCATTATTCATTTATATTTTAAAGCTTGCCAGAAACGTTCACAGGGCATCTGGTTGAGATAAGAGTTTGATGTGTATTGGGACTGAAAAGGCAAAAAAAAGTTGAGCAAACAGGAGCTTTTTACTTTCATGCAGGTGTGAGCAAGCAAGTCAGATATGAAGCTCACAACATTGACTGCACTGAAAAGGTTAATTCACTCCCTTTGGAAAGAATAATAGCTATTTCAAGACCTGATGTATGCTAAACAGTGTGCTGCTAAAAAGGAATAACAGCCTACACTGGGTGCTTTCTAACATTAATTCAGTATTTGCTTTTTAAATCATGTCTTTGTATAGTCTCTCTACAAAGGGCTAGAAACAAGCACAAGGAACTGAAACTGCTTCTTTCTGTTGCTTCTGTTGCTAGTACTTTTATTGCAGGTGATAAAGACCACCAGTAATGAGTGAAAGACAGAGACGCCCTGGGGCTTATTCCCAGTGATACTGTAGAATAAAGCGTCCGAGGTGCTCAGCTGGAGCATTACACAGAAACACACTAGTAAATGTCACTGGCAAACCAGTAAACATATCACATAGACAATACTCTAATGACCATAGATGACAACCATCAGGATCCCAAAAATACAAAATGAAGCACTGGGCTTAACAAGAATGACACCATATATCCATTGTTACAGTATGTCTGGTGACTGCCTATAGAGAAAAAAAACAGAGGACCAATTTCAGGGGTACAAGTTTGGTGCCTATTACCCTTCCGTATGAGTGTATCAATCACTATAACTACATTAAATGACTATTATCTTGAAACAAATATTTCAAGAAATAATTTGCATGTACTTTCCTTTTCTACTTTGGGCAATAATCTTGAATAAGATTGAATAAGCAATAAACAGAAATCTAGGCTCTTGGGTCTTGAGACTGTTATTTATTTATAACATTGCATTCATTCTAACACCTTCTCTTCAATCTAAGGGAAAAGTCACAAGCCACAATTTTTGTGCTAACCTGCGAATCAAAAGGAATCAAATACAATTTAATCTGAATGGCTGAATTACCTCAAACCTAACCAACAAAAAATAGAGATACTGCATATAATTCTCTATATTGTCAGACTTAGGACTTGACTTGGAACTTGCTAGAAGAAAGATGGAAAAATATAAATAAAATAAACCTCAGCTGAGACACAAAAGTTATTTTTGAGGAGAAGCTCAAGTTAAAAAAAAAATGGTTGCATGGAGGGAAGACTATGTTTGATTCATAAAGTGAGAAGAAATGTGGGTGTAGAAAAATGTTTGGATGTTGCTGTCAACAATGGAGATGTAATACAATTGATGGTTAGATGGAGGTGCATGTTAATCTCTAGAAGTGACAGTTCTCTTATTCATGATTTTTTTTGTCAATCACTAAAGACTTTTGCTATATGAAGTTCTTATTAGGGGACACACTGGCAGAACACAGAAGAGTATTAAGCTTCCATAGACAGAGCATGCTACTCAATGTGTCTTTTGTTGAGAGACCTCCCCTGCCTGTGAGTAGTCTAAATATAAGATGGTTGCTTGTCAATGCAAAAGTGACAGTTTGATTACCAGGTCTGTTTTTTTTTCTTTTTTGTGAAAACAATGGCACAAACATGTTTGAGGCAAAAATGAAATCTGCCAACTCCTTCTACAGGCAAAATGGGTCCAATACTCCAAATATGCACAAACCAGCATATTTGTCTATATATCCTATATACAGCATGGCTACTATTGCAAAATGCACAGTAATATTTAAAAGAATCTTGCATTACACTTTAATGAGGCCGTATTAAAAAATACTGACTACAAAAGTAGGCCATGGTAAAACCATCCTGGCAACATTGTAACTTAAAGAAATCTGTTCAGTTCAAAGCCCTCTACAAATTAACAGTACAGAGTGTCCTAAGAAGATGTATGCAGTTAAGTAAAATCTGCAATGACTGCATGTTTTGTGGTTGTGCTTTTGTAAAAAATTATTTTGCTGTTTGAAGTATACCACCAGCCTTAACAAGCTGAGAGTCATGCCATAGCCATTCAAATTTATTGGATACAGAAGCAGAGGACTGGTTCCTTATCATGAATGGTTTTTGCATACTCTCACCCAAGAGTCATAAGCATTGGAGATCGAAATGTGAGATGACGTTTGTCGAATAATGGAGTCCCCCTTACACAAAGGCACTGTCACTCAGTGTGTGCCCCAAGGCTCAGTTCTTGGTCCCCTCCTTTTTATCATATCCATACTACCTGTTGGACAAATGAACTGTAGTCATGGTCTCAGCTTTCAATGTTATATTGATGACATTTAGTTATATGAAATATGTTATACAAGTTATAAGTTGAATTTTATTAATATTATGAATAAATATACATTTTTCTCCTCCTCTTTCAGCTGCTCCCATTGAGGATCACCACAGTGGATTAACCGTCTGCATATTTTGATTCTGTCACAAGTTTTACACCAGATGCCCTTTTTGATGCAACCCTCCCCATTTTCTGGGGAGGTTTTTGAGATTTTGGAGCATGGCAGTGGTAACTTGTGCTCATTCAGCCATAAGAGCATTAATGAGGTCAGTCCATGATGAGGCCTAAGGTGCAGTCAGCAAATTCTCATTCACCATCCAGCTCATCTCTATGTGCTGTTTGAGTCACAAAGCTCTCTGTAACCCTAGATGCGTTTTTGTTTAGTTTTCCACTACCAAATATGAGCCATGGTGGTTTCTTTAGCCCGGCTTGAATCAGACAAAAGACTGCCTGAATGTAGCATACACCTTTTAACCAGGACCACCGGAGCAACGGGGGTGAGCTGGCATTTGACCTGGAACTTTTCAAACTACTGGGGTGGTGACCAAGTATTTCAGACAATAACAGGCAGGCCTAACTCAGTTGAAAAACCAATCAAAACTTCCACTTCAGCTGGGAGGGTGGGTCGACCTTCCAAATTCCTCCAAGAGCACAGCAACTACTCATCCAGTAAGTCACAAAAGACCCAAGGACAAAATCAAATGACCTACCTCTTGCATCAATAAAGGTCACTGTTCATGACTCCAATATCAGAAAAACACTGGACAAAAATAACATCCATGGAAGAATGGCGAGGCAAAAACCACTGCTAACCCAGAAGAACATTAAGGCCCATCTGAAATTTGCCAAAACACAACTTGATGATCCTCAAACATTTTGGGAGAATGTTCTATGGATCGATGAGTCGAAAGTGGAACTGTTTGGAAGACAGGGGTCCCGTTACATCTGGCATAAATCAAACACTGAATTCCACAAAAAGAACATCATACCTACGGTCAAGCATGGTGGTGGAAGTGTGATATGTGGGGATGCTTTGCTACTTCAGGACCTGGGCAACTTGCAATAATTGAGGGAAACATGAATTCTGCTCTCTACCAGAAAATCCTAAAGGAGAATGTCCGGTCTTCAGTCCATAAGTTGAAACTCAACCGCAACTGGATTATGCAGCAAGACAATGATCCAAAGCATAAGTCCTAGTCCTAGAAGGAAGTGAAAGACTGATTTCCATTTATTGGAAGCATTTGTTTGCAGTTATTGCTGCTAATGGTGGCACAACCAGATTTTAAGTTTAAGGGGACAATTCCCAGTTTTTCACATGGGCAATAGGTGTTGGATAACTTTTTTCACTTCAATAAAAATAAATAAATTGTCACCATTTCCCCTCGAGCAGTGCTGCAGTATTGCAGGATGCTCGGAAACCCGAAGTGCGAGCTCATTGTGCGAGCCTGATGCGCGAGCTCTTAGCGAATGCATGCTTTTGGGCCTTCAGTGACATTGACTTAGTTTACTTTGGACATGTGCTTTTGTTGTGGTTTATGTCCTGTCTCCACCCCTGTAGTGTCATTGGTTGTTTCCCGTATGTGTGACATCATTGTTTTCAGCTGTCCTGTGTTTCACCCCTGACTACGTTTGTCATTTAAACCCCTCGTGTCTCTTTGCACATCGTATAGTATCGAGTGGATTCTCCTTATAAAGCGGTTGGTCCTTGTTTCTCGTTTTCGATTCTTGCCTTGCCCCGTTTATGCCTGTTTGTAGATCGCTTCACCCATTGCCTGTATTGACCATGCTCTTGTATAATTTGTATTTGTTTCATGTTGTATTTTGTTTGAAGATCTAAAACTATTTATTGTAGTATGAGATATACACAAACGAGAAGAAATACAAATACTTTTTCAAAGCATTGTAAGTAAGGATTGCTGGACAAATGTTTAGCAAAACAGTATCTACAGTGACAAACAGCGGAATGTAAACATGTCTTAAATTTTTAAAACATAGTTTTAGAATTAGTGCTATCTTACTTTGTGAACAATTTTTTTTTTTTGCTGTTATTAGCTGCCTGGGGAGAAAAATGCAAAATGAAGTATGTGTGATTAAAACAAACTATTCTGACATTCATTAAAAGGTGTGTTGTGTCCTGTTATTGTATTATAATCAGACCCTGGCTCCATATAGCACTAAAAGCAAAAATACGTAGTTAGGTCACACTCTAGGGGCATCTCCTTATCGCAAGACAGTAATGACAGACGCCTCCCTCACGGGAAGGGGTGTGGTCTTAGATGGCTGTCCAGCTCACGGTCTTGGAGCGGCCCTCATTTGGAGTGGCATATAAATCACCTAGAGATGTGGGCCATATTTATAGTACTGAAGTTCTTTCTTCCTCAGTTAAGAGGTCACCATGTGTTAGTTGTGACAGACAACACAGCGGTGGTCTCATATATCAAGCACCAGGAAGAGTTACATTCACACCTCCTGTTCAGGCAGGTGCAACTAATTCTTCTCTGGGCAGAGGGAAAGTTCTTCTCAGTGAGTGCAATGTACATTCCAGACAGCCATCTTGTCAAGGCAGGGGCTGAGGCCCGGGGGTTGGAGGCTCCATCCACAAGTGGTGGAGTCCATATGGAAGAGGTTCGGCCAAGCGGAAGTGGATGTGTTTGCCTCCGAGGAGACAACATACTGCCCGCTGTGGTTTGCCCTCACTCCTCCCGCATCATTAGGGCTGGACACCATGGTGCACATGTGACCAAGGTCACATCTATATGCTTTTCCCCCAATCGCTCTGATCCCACAAGTTCTAGCGAGAGTTCGCCAAGACCGTCTATGTCTGCTGCTAGTAGCACCTTATTGGCCAGCTCGAATATGGTTCTCAGAGATAATATCCCTGCTAGACGGCACTCCTTGTGAGATTCCCATCCCCAGGGATCTACTGTCTCAAGCCAGAGGGCTGATTTATCACCCTCGGCCGGAACTTTGGAAACTGTGGGTCTGGCCCTGAGGGGCACCAGGCCATAGATTCTGGTCTCACAACTGAGATTGTAGAGACTATGTTGAATGCTAGAGCACCATCCTCAAGGAAATTGTATGCACTCAAGTGGCAACTTTTTGTCTTGTGATGTGATGACCGTCAGCTAGACCCAGTGAACTGCGCATTAGCTACAGTCCTGGAGTTCTTACAAGGACATTTCTCAGCAGGGTTGGCTCCTTCTACAATCAGAGTTTACGTGGCTGCCATTCCGGCCAGCCACGCCCTTGTTGATAGAGCCTCTGTGGGGCAACATCCTCTAACTTCGAGGTTTATGCATGGCGTCAGGTGGCTGAGGCCCATCTGCAGGCCGCGCATACCTTCCTGGGACCTTCCTGTTGTCCTGGAAGGTCTGTCAGGGGCCCCATTTGAGCCCTTAGAGTCAGCCTCCTAGAAGCTTCTGACTCTGAAGGTATATCTTCTGCTGGCCTTTACATCTCTCAAGCGAGTAGGAGATCTACAAGCTCTCTCTATTGCCCCTTGCTGCCTTGACTTTACCCCTGGATTAGCCAAGGCTTTCCTGTATCCTAGTCCGGATTATATTCCTAAAGTGCCTACATCTGCCGCCCAGCCTTTGGTGTTGCAGGCTTTCTGCCCTCCTCTGTTCCTCACACCAGAACAAGAGAGAATGCACCTGCTGTGTCCAGTAAGG
>JANDJT010000012.1:24006911-24017320 GCA_024331685.1 Stegophilus panzeri | reverse complement strand
TTGTCACATGAAAAGATATAATCAAATATTTACAAAAATGTGAGGGGTGTACTCACTTTTGTGAGATACTGTAAGTGTTGATTTTGTTGATAATGTTGTGCACATAATATAATCTGTTTTATATATCCTTTAATTTGTTAATGTGTCTTTCAAAGTATTGGTCACTGTGGGACTTGATTATCTTATCTTAACGCTTATCTAAGCTCTTTATTTCTTCCAGGGAGACAAGCACAGATGAGTCATAGTCATAATCAACCAGTGACTAAGAAGCACATTTTTCACAGCACATATCTTTATTAAACATGTCTTGCTATTCTCATGTTCTTGCATTCTTAGATCCCAACCTATGCCAGAATGAAATTGTAATTTACAAAGACATAAACAGTCTACACACCCCTGTTAAAATGGCAGGTTTTTGTGATGTAAAAAAATATTAAATGAAGATAAATCATGTAAGAACTTTTCCCACCGTTATTGTGAAATTGCAAAGTATACAAACAGTGTGAAAAACAATCGGAAACTCTTTTAGGGAAAAAAGGAAAAAACTAAAAAAAACTTGCAACAACCTAGTTGCATAAGTGTGCACACCCCTAAACTAATACTTTATTGAAGCACTTTTGATTTTATTACATCACTCAGTCTTTTTTGGGTAAGAGTCTGTCAGCGTGGCACATTTTTCCCACTCTTTCTTGCAGAAACATTCTAGATCCATCCAATTGCAAGGGCATCTCCTGTGCACAGCCCGATTCAGGTCACCCCACAGATTTTTAGTTGGATTCGGGACTCTGGCTGGGTCATTCAAAAACATTAATTTTTTTTTCTTAATCCATTCCTTTGTTGATTTGGATGTATGCTTTGGGTCATTGTTGTGCTGAAAAGTGAAATTCCTTTTCATCTTCAGTTTACTAGCAGACACCTGAAAATTTTGCACTAAAATTGACTGGTATTTGTAGCTATTCATGATTCCCTCCACCTTGATACAAGCCCCAGTTCTGGATGATCAAACGCAGCCCTAAAGCATGATGCTGCCACCACCATGCAGCACCATGGTTATGGTGTTCTTTTGGTGATGTGCTTTTTATTTTGCCCCAAACATACCTTTTGTAATTATGGAATTATTATACCTTTTGTAATTGGTATCATCATACCATAATACATTTTGCCTCAAGGTTTGGGGTGATTTAGTTGAGCTTCAGTGTTTTTTTTGGGCGTCCATCTAGTCACCCTACCCCATAGCCCAGACATGTGAAAATTATGACAGAATGTTGTCACATGCAGAGAGTAATCAGTACTTGTCAGATATTCCTGCAGCTCCTTTAATTTTGCCGTTGGTCTCTTGGCAGCCTCTCTGGTAAGTTTTTGTCTTGTCATTTAACAATTTTTGGAGGGACGTCCTGTTCCTGGTAATGTCACTGTGGATTTCCATTTTCTCTTTTTGTTGTTGATGGCCTTTACAGTGTTCCATGGTACAGCTAATGTTTTGGAAATTCTTTTGTACCCCTCTCATGATTGATACCTTTCAACAAGTGAGATACCATGCATGCTTTCTAAGCTCTTTGCGGACCATGGATTGTCGGATGAAACCAAGAAGATGTCAAGAAAATCCTACAGAAACAGTTCATCTTTATTTGGGGTTAATCAGAATAATTTAATTGATGACAGCTGTATGATAATTACTTTTGAACATGAGACTTAATGTGATTGGTTCATTCTGAACATAGTCACATCTTCAGTTGTAAAAGAGTGTGCACATTTATGCAACAAGGTCGCTAAAATGTTTCACTCAATTTTTATATGTTGTAATTTCACACAGAGGGCGGAAAAAGTTGTGACAGTTGTTGGGACCAGCACTTAATTATCTTGTGATTTATCTTGTTTTCACGTTTTTACATCACACAAACCTGCCATTTTAACAGTGGTATCTAGACTCTTTATATCCATTGTATATTTTAAAAATAAAATATGTTAGATTTTCATATTGCAAGTCATTATTAACGCCCTGCTCCTAGTTACATAACAGGCACAGCAATAGGACTTTATAATTCTACAAGCGATAACTGAATGAGGAGCCCTATCTACGTCATCATATAGTCTACTTTTATGAAGTAATATATTTCTTTCAGTATTTCCTTGTTTTAGTGAAAATGAACCCTCTAGGTGAAAGCAGCTCAGAAGTGACTCTATGAAGTTCCTGTTCTATGAGTAATCTGGTTTTGATCCCTGCACGTCTGTGTTAACTCTAATTACTGTGATAACTTTGTCTTTATGTTCCCTGATCCTGACCTTGAACTGTGCTTATGGAAAAATCCCAAATCCCAATAGGCTCTGCACACATCTTTCCGCCACACAATAAAAAATGTTAATGAAACCCGTAAAGGTTTATCTTTTTAAATTTATTTATTTTAGCTTATTTTTACCTTCTAAGTTAAAGGGTCTTCAATCTTATCCACAGGGGGTCAGTGTGGCTGCAGATTTAATTTCAGCCAATCAGGAGCAGACATTTCCCCTTGGTTTTGGTCTTTAAATTATTCATTTGCATTTGCTGGGAAAAACAAAAACAACAACAACAACAACAACAACAAAATAACTCCAGCCATACTGGCCCTGTGAGGATATTATTGAAGACCCCTGTTATATCATTTGGAATGTGGAGTACTGAGGGTGTGCAGGAAAGGATAGTAATGATCCCCCCCACCATCTTTGACATGCAATACATAGTGCTGATACATGTTGGTGCTTAATGGGTCTTTGTAAATGATAACATATTGCACTCAACAATTGTGATGGTGTATTGAAATAATTTACTTGGTACAAAATAAAAATAACTAGTGAAATAGGACTCCTAGGTAGAAGCATTGTTTAGCATTTGAGATGTGAAACAAAGGCGCTAGTGCAGATATGTAGCAGGATTTATGTTTTAAGACCTTTAATAAAATATTAATAAGATATTATCTTAATAATAAATAAATATATTATCTAATTTGGCCTGGTGAATGAAGCTGTTCAGAAATGAAAGCAGGTTAACAGCAAAGGTGAACGCTCAGTGAGGATATTGCACAGGAGTTAAAATCCAGCCTGAGACAAGCTGCAGTATTTGGTATGTCCTCTGTATATCAAAGCTGCTCACAAATAAAGTGAATTTAACAAACTTTTAGATATGAGTCATTATTTGACCTGAAAAACCTTATGTACTTAGGGAGGTAGGGGGTGCAGCGAGAGTTTAATTCTATTTCCCTTAATCCTAGTCTACTCTTCTACCTCACACACGCAACTACACATGCACACTTGTCATCCAAGGACCCTGTTTTGGCTTCCAAGCTCATTGCTATGGCAACCTTGCTTTGACTCTGAATATGTAGGAAGGTAAAAGCAAAGCTTTACAGATTCATATGGCTTTTTTCCCCCTCAAATATATGAGGAATCCAATAATATCAGTTAACCTATGGTCACACATAAAAAAAAAAATTGCATTAAAATAACCTGTAGAAATGAACTGTTAAATGTAATGGTATTATTTTTTAATGCAATTTTAGCTTTAGATTTGTAGTGTTAGGGAACTGTAACGGTAGAGGCTTTTGGTCTCCAGCGTTTCACCTGGAGAAGTATAGATACTAGAGCTGAAAAGCTGGTATCATGATGCATTGAGGTTGATCCATAGGAGAAATCATGAAATATTTATAGCCTACAGGGAAGGCAGCTACATCTTTTCACAAATAATGCAGGCATTTTGTGATTGAAAATTCAGTGAACATGTGACAGAACCTCACAGGGTGATGTAATTTTGACATCCACATATAAGTGAAGTGTCTTTTACTGACAGAATACTCAGCAGAGATAAGTGCACATTTCTGTGTAATATAGCCACTTCCTCAGCTAATATGTAATTTGTGCAGTAGTGTTTACTATTAACACTAACTTACTAAATATTATGTTAGGTGAAGGCTACTGTATTTTGATCTGTATTAATAACAAAATCTTTCTTTCACTAACATTTTTGCATGCTTGAGTATAAAATTAACTGTATTGTTAATGGTCATATGTAACAGTTTACACCTTATTTGAAAACTCTACAAGATTAGTCAGAAATGTAAAGTTGTTATTATTTGTTGTTAGTTGGCAAGTAGTATTGGACACTAATCAATCAATTGTGCAACAGCAGAAAACATTGCTTGTATCAGGATAATGTTCTGTGGCAGTCCATTTTCAAAAAGGCCTCATTGAACTTTGCATGAAAAAAAAAAAAAAAGATTTAGCAATTTCCTGGACGTGTACAACAGCTTGATCACTTCTATAGATTAAATAGATGTATTTTTTTCTGTATGAGTCTTTTGCTGCTAGCTATATGTGATATACACTATATGGCCAAAAGTATCTAGACACCTGACCATCACACCCATGTGATTTTTGAACATCCCATTCCAGATTTTGTCACTCTTTGCTGTTATAATAACCTAATTAAGCACTAATGTCAGGTGAGGAGGCCTGGTGTAGAGTCAGCGTTCCAGTTCATCCTAATGGTGTTCAGTAAGGTTGAGGTCAGGGCTCTGCACAAGCCACTCGAGGTCTTCCACTTCAATCTTGGCAAACCATGTCTTCATGGAACTCTTTTTGTGCACAGGAGCATTGTCATGCTGGAACATGTTTGGACCCCTAAGTTCCAGTGAAGGAAAATTTTAATGTTACAACATACAAATACATTCTGGACAATTGTGTGCTAGCAACTTTGTGGCAACAGTTTGAGTATGAACCACATATAGGTGTGATGGTCACATGTCCACAAACATTTATAGCCACATAGTGTACACCTTCTTCATTTGTTGTATACACACACACACACACACGCACTTATTATATGTCTTTAAAGGGTTTTTGTCATCTAGGTTATTTTGAATGCTTGCTTGGTAGTAAATACAGATTAGTGGACTCATGATATAATCTTGCCCAAGGGATGAAGTTTTTCTGAAGGGATGAACTCTGAAGGGATGAAGTTTTTCAGTCTTCATGATATGCACAACTTTAACAGAAGTAACAAAATTAGTTTTACCAAAGGCTTTTGCAGTGTTTTCATATTACTTTAACTCTTACTTTGGTTCATCTAGCAGCCACAGATATCCTTGTTAGTTTGCTCAAACAGAATACAGAGGATGGGTATTAAAACAGAACCAACAAACTCTGATTTAAAACTCACTTTATTAAGGTTTCATTTGTGTTGTACAGCATGTGACACTTGCTATAATAGATAATGTGCCAATGTTCATTGCTCTGGACATAATTGGGGCATCTGCGTTGTGGTAACCATGGCAACAAGCATTTGTCACCCACAGTGGCTAAGTGTTAAGGGTATTATGTACTCAATGTCTGTGTGACAACCAACACGCACACACACACACACACACACACACACACACGCACACACACACAAATAAAAAGCAGAAAGATTGTACTGTTGTGATCCTGCGTACACTACATTTGTTACTAAATGGATTGTGAAATTATTCTAAAATATGGCATTTGTATTTAAAATAGGTTGTTACCTTTCTCCAAACATAAGCACTAAAATGGCTTATAAAATTTAATAAAAATAAATATAAGGCTCACAAGTGGTGTAATAGAAAAGCATTCCCATGATTGTCCAGAGATCACAAGTTTGAATTCCAACAATGCCACAGTCATTTGTGGCCAGGAATCAAGGGAGAAAATTAGCCAAGCTCTCTGGGTGGGTGGGATGGTATACTCTCTCCTCTGTCAATCATAGTGAAACAAGCCAATCTTTGGCATCTGTGAGCTCAAGTATGTATTGATATTGACATTGAAGGGGACAGTATCTTAATTAGAGATACCATAGATACAATGGCTACATTTTTATGGATAACATTTTGAACTATGCTTACATCTGTAGCAGTAGCTCAGATGAAATTCTTGGTTAGCATATCCTTCAAACCTTTTCCATATTTTCTGTACACATGAGCATATCAAATTAGCATAAAACACTGGCATTATTTTATTACATCAGCAACTCAAAATAGTGAATTAAAAGCATAATAAAATAGCATACCTCCCACAAACACATTGTGATTAAATAACCTAGATTTTGTGTTATGTGGGAACATTAACCTGTGTGCACAATTAACAGTTGGAGCACAATATAAAGCAAATATAACTCAACACCACCAGTGCTGACAGATATGCCTCTGCAGCCAAGAAGTCTAGTCCTTCTTGTTACTTATTTTTTATGCCTGAAATACCCTTAAATTGTACTTCAAACAGGAACGAAGCTATTGAAAAAACATATATTTCAGACATTTGACCATAATTTGATCCCTGTTGGATCAGTTCCAAAATTTAATCTTACTTACAGTGATAATTCTGTATAAATCCTACAAATATTCAACCTATTACACGAATATACATATATATGACATATTACATGAATGAGAGTCTTAGATGGATGCACAGATGGACCAATGGCAAAAATCATAGACTGCCAGAAAATGGGCCTTGAGTTACTGAACATGAGGATGTGCTTAATCAAGCTGTCGAACACGGAGGGTGGAAGCCATATTGTTAAATTATACCACATTTGCTGTGATTAATGTGATGATTACAATGATGGCTATGCATGCAGTAATATAGTAGCAATATGCTAGACTCCTATTAGATTTTTATGTTTCAGTGCTTGCTATCTTATCATTCAATATTTTCCTGCATAAATATTGAAATACCATTTGAACTTAATCCTCCTCTCTGCTGGTCAGAGAAACTTAACTTCCTTAAGTTTCTCACAGAGGGACAAACTGATGAATTCTTAAGGGTTCTCGATCAAAACGTTTTTCTGAGAGTGGACGTATGGGTTATAATATTGTGAGTTTGTATAAAGTGGCCATAATTGCTATAGGTTCCACCCAACATAAATTCAAAGAGCCTCAAATTTAAGCAGACTGCATTTTAATCTTACTGTTAATGTTTCATGTGTTAATCCCTGAGCCAAATAAAATTCATTGCTCAATTACTTATGAACCACTCTGTAGCAATAAACTACACTTTGATGCACAATGTAATGGTTAAGAAACAAAGACATTCAGTCATATTACACTACTCATCTTGCCATGAGAACTTCCTTTATCTCTCTCCATTGTATTAAATTGATTCATAAAACCCATGTGATAGAGACAGTTTGTTCTCACTGAGCTTTTGCTTGTTAGTTATTAAAAGCTTTTTGTCCTCTCTCAGCTCTATGCTGTTATGATGCTGGCAAAAGACTAGACAATCGTTGTCAAGGAAACCAAGCAGAGCCCATAATGGCAGTCGCCTCAATCGCTTCAAGTCAATTATGCTGAGAATTATGGGAGGCCATTCCATACCATACTTAGAAAATGTATCATTTTTATTCTTTGCTTTAACAGCACCTCTAAACGTTAGCACTACATAATTATGTTTTGCCATATCAAGTACAACATGCCTTTTACATTTAATTTTTGTTAACACTACAAGTAGTTATTTGTATTTGCTCATCATTTATATGTATACACACTCATTGTATATAATGAGTGTGTGTACATATATATATATATATATATATATATATATATATATATATATACTGTTTGTCATTATTATCATATTTGGCAACATTCTCAGTGTTTTCTGCATTAATGTCTTTGGATTGAGGCCACTGCTTCAGAGCATTTGGTGTTGAATATTTGTGTTGGTGTGACTGGAGAGTGAGGACTGAAGATGAAGAGTGCTAATGTGACACTGATGGAACATGTCTTCTCTGCAGGCTGATGTACCCATCTGTACTCCAATAAAGTAAATGACAGTTCAGCTGATTGAATTACAAAGAAGCCTTAATTAATATTATGAGGGAAGGATGAGAGAGAAAGACAGAGAGATTATGTAACCTCTGTTCTTGTATATTGCTGAGTTACGGAGCAATGCTAGTAGATGGTCCACAGTGTATAGTATTGACTGTTGAAAGACATGCCCTCGTCTAAAGTGATCCACATGACAGCAGCTTTGAAAAACAAGTGAAAAAACTATTCAGTCTGTAAAAGCACACAAAAACTTGTGAAACTCCAGTGCTAACTGTCTTTTTGGTAGAATAAATAGACTTGCAAATACCCATGTGTTCAGAAAATATACTATACAATTGAACTCAGTAAATATTCACTATACAATTTAGTTCTTAGAGGCACAAAACATAATGTTGTGTGATAATAGCATAAAAGACTAGAGGCTTTAAGCAATGTACCTCTCAAGCCACAATAATGTTTGAGTAGACAAAGCAGTAAAAACAAATCTCTTGGAAGCATTATTTATATATATTAAAAAAAATGTTTGGAGAGTACTTTTGTATAGACGTTATTTTTGCATTGGTCAGGTATCTGGGATGGTGCCACTCAACCAGTGCTACATGGTTACAGTATGTGCAGCACAAAATGCAGTTATTGTTGAGACTGTTTTAACAGGCATGCTCATTTAATCATGTGTTAATAATTTTCCAAAATTGCATACTGTGACAGTACATACTGCATTCGATACAGAACCTACTGCACAGCCGTTGAAACAGTACGTCCTAATCAGTATGTGTGTGTAGTATGAATACAGGACTGGACATACTATATCCGCCATGTTGGCATTGTCATGTGGCCTTTGATGTCATCATAAACACAAAAATCTTAAAGGGACCACCAGATTAAAGCAACTGCACTAATGGGAAAATGCACATCAGGAAAGTTAACTGAATTAGTAATTTAATGTGGGTAGTGTTAAGAGGCTGAGGTAAATTTGACAAATTAGCTTGGCCGGCTAAGGCATGATGGAGATCACAAAAAAAGGTTTCAAACACTGTGTGAAAGGTTTCAAAAACTGTTTTCTTGTTTAAATCTTCAACAAGTTAACAATTTATTTGGGTGTTTTTAAACAAGTTCTGTTTAACCAAGGTTTAATATTTAAAAAGAGCTGACTCGCTGTCTTCCGCATTTTTTTTTTTCTGAGCTCATCCACACCAGTCTCATTGCATTATGGTTTTTGACTAGCGTAGTGTCCATCGGTTGCATACTGCATACATACCATTTTAACTATATGGCTTCTAGACCTTAGTGTCCTAGTGGTACTTGGAAACTTGCATATCAAAGTTTTTATGCTCCTGTCAATTTATATCTTTATAGTTGGCATTGAAATGAATGCAAACAGAATCATCTGCAAATAACAGGGATGTATCCTCCAGCTTATCCTTCACATGGTTTCGGTGGAGCCTGGAGCCTATCCCATGGAACTCGGGTCACATCTTGACCTGAGAGAACGCATGTCTTTGAACTGGGGGAGGAAACCAGAGGAAACCCCTAAAACAAAGGGAGAGCATGCAAACTCTGTGCACATAGGCCATATATAGGTCATATTTATGCAGAAATATAGAAAATTCTAAAGGGTTTACAAACTTTCAAGCACCACTGTATTATCCAGGCAGCCAACAAGCCCCAAAATTGCATTAACAGTGCAACTTTAATATATTTGTCAGAGCGATAGACCACTTATTCTGTCAGCACTTCCTGATACTTATTATAGAAGAGTTTGGAGGTAATAGAGGTTTTTTTTAGACAGGAATCACTCAAACATGCAAAGATATATTGATTTTTAAAATGGATATTGGATATTGTTTAGTAGTCTGCATGTTCTGTCTGTGCTTTGTGGATTTCGTTGCATGTGTTGTAGGCTGATTGGTATTCCAAAATTGTCTGTAGTGTGTGAATGGGTGTGTGTTTGTGCCCTGCGATGGTCCCGTCCAGTGTGTCCCCTGCCTTGTGCCCCGAGTTCCCTAGGATAAGCTCCAGGCTCTATCTTGCTATTGTCTTGCTTATTAAAGCTATTAGTTATTCAGTAAAAGTGTGCAAAATGCAATTTGATGTTGGTTTATTTTGATCTATTCCAGTACATAAATATTCAATATTCAGTTGTTTTAAAGTATGTCATTAGTTTATTAGTGTTGTATTTACTGTAAGTCTCTCTTGTATTCTCATTCTCTTCTTTACTCTGTCTTTCTCTTCTCTCTTTCTCCTATGTCACACACACACACACACACACACACATATATATACACAAATCCCTTCCCATAGCTGTCTGTGGAGATGGCGTTGATAGTGAAACAAGTTTGGTACACATCATCAAAGTCCACCCACAGTGTTCCTATCCTGCACAGGTGGCCAGCCCCCATCAGACTCACACAACTATCTGACTCACACACACAGACACACACAAGCACACTATATTATCAATTATACAGACCTCAGGGTTATAAATATTTCTGCAACCCATCTAGATTAGCGTGTTGGTGTGAGGTGATATTGTTAAAATGTAAAATAAAATAAAAGTTACATATTAATCATATAATAATTAAAGTACATAAAAGT
>JANDJT010000012.1:23996462-24006811 GCA_024331685.1 Stegophilus panzeri | reverse complement strand
ATATACATAAGTTGCTTGTTTATATTGTTTCTGTTCTTGTGTTTTTACAGTGCTGATCCACAAATTTGCTTAGCTGCTGCAGCCAACAGTGCCCCATATCTCAACCATCTAAGGGAAGAGGAAGGCTAAAAAGACCTGGTACTGCTAAGGCGGCACAAACAAAGCGTTCATGCCCAACACAGCCAGCCCTAAATACAGCACAGCCCTGTAAAACAGTAACTCTGATGTTGCCCCTATACTCCATCGGTTTCAGCCACGCAGAACTCCTGGAGTCCAGGTTGATGCATCACAGCACTATACCCCACTGGACCCCACAAATACCAGCAAATAGGCAGATAAAAATCTGGACAAGGGCAAAAAGTGCATATGGTCCGATGTCACTGTAGAAGAGTTTTACAAATTCATTGGTCTGCTCATCTATACATCAATGGTTCCTCTAAAACATATTCAGGATTAATGGAGAGAGAACCACATCTACTCTATTCCATTTCCAGCAAAAATTATGATGAGGGATAGGTCCAGAACTATTTCATGGAACATTCACATGAGTGACCCATGGTGGTGAACAACAGGAATGGTAAATGGTCTGCACTTATATAACAGTTTTTTAACCTTAGCGGTTCCAAAGCGCTTTACACTGGTTCTCATTTACCCATTCACACACACACTCACACACCAATAGTAGCAGAGCTGCCATGCAAGGTGCTAACTTGCCATCAGGAGCAACTTGGGGTTCAGTGTCTTGCTCAAGGACACTTCGGCATGTGGAGTCATGTGGGCTGTGAATCAAACTGCCAACCCTACGATTAGTGGACAACCCGCTCTACCACCTGATCCACATCCGCCCACAGGCCCCGCGACAGGAAGAAGGGGGCACCAGACCATGACAAGTTGTTCCACACAAGACCACTATTCGAGTAGATATGTGCTGTCTTCCAGGTAGATTACCATCCAAGAAGGCAACTTGCAGTAGATGAGAGAATGGTGGCAACAAAAGCTAAAACTGGCATGACCCAGTATATGAAGAACAAGCCCACAAAATGGGGGTTCAAACTTTTTGTGTTAGCTGACTCCTCTAATTTCTTTGCGTATACTGGGAAAACAAGGGAAGCACGTGGGAATGGACTATCTTATGACAACGTTATGGCTCTCATAAATCCAGCCTACCTGGGAACTGGATACAACATATATGTGGACAACCTTTATGCAAGTCCCAGACTTTTCACAGACTTTGCACAGGTACACTTTGGAGCTTGTGGGACATATAGAGACAACTGGAAAGACTGCCCCCAAAACAGGCAGAATGCTTGGCACCAAAAATCCCCCAGAGGATCCATCAGATGGACCAGAGAGGACCCTCTTCTTGTTGTGAAGTGGATGAACACACGAGAAGTGTCTGTATGCCACAATTAACCAGGCCTTCTCAAGGAATACTGTCTGAAGGACCATCAAAACCAGAGACGAGAACTGGACTGTGGAAAATGATTCATGCCCTGCTGCAGTTGTAGCATGCAACAGATATATGGGTGGAGTTGACTTGTCTGACCAACTGTTGCGGTATTATACCACTCAGCATAAGACATTTTGTTGGTACCGGGCATTCTTTTTTTCATTTTCTGGACATTGCCACCACAAATGCCTACCTTCTGCACCAGGAGATCACCCAAACAAAAGGTCTGAATCCCCTGACACACAAAGTTTTTATGGATGAGCTCACTGCCCAGCTGTGTGGGACAGAGATTACCCGGTCTCCCAGCAGAAATGCCAGGCAGATAGTGCAGCACCTGCCCGTGCCCATTTCCAAACCCACAAGCATGAAGGCCACAGAAGGATGCAGGACCTGTGAACGCTGCCAAAAAGTGGGTAAAAAGTGGCGCTGTGCCTCATTGTGGACAGGAACAGCTTTGAAAAATGGTACAGTTAAAAGGACCCAAACATTGGAGGACTGCACAGACTGAAATTTTTTTTTGTTTGTTTTACTTGTAAATTATTCACCAGAGTTACTTGTTTCTCATTTTTTAAGTTTATATTTTGAATTTACTTAGTGGTTAGCACGTTCGCCTCACACCTCCAAGGTCGGGGGTTCGATTCCCACCGTGGCCTTGTGTGTGCGGAGTTTGCATGTTCTCCCCGTGCTGCGGGGGTTTCCTCCGGGTACTCCGGTTTCCTCCCCCAGTCCAAAGACATGTATGGTAGGCTGATTGGCGTGTCCAAAGTGTCCACAGTGTGTGAATGTGTATGTGATTGTGCCCTGCGATTGATTAGCACCCTGTCCATGGTGTACCCCGCCTTGTGCCCGATGCTTCCTGGAGTAGGCTCCAGGTTCCCCATGACCCTGAAAAGGATAAGCAGTATAGAAGATGGATGGATGGATGGATTTTGAATTTATAGTGGACTGACCAGGCTGAAAAAATGCCTGTGACTAATCTGTTTTATTTGTAAATAGTTCACTAGATTTCTTTGTTTTTCACTTCTAAAGTTTGTATTTTGCATTTATGGTGTTGAAAAAAAGATTATTGAACTAAAAAATTGTTTAGCTTGTTTTCTTAATTTTTAAAAATAAAAACAACAGTTACATGTAGTGTATAAATGATTAGAGCATGCACAGATACTCTCCTCTGTTTTGTCCCTTGTTGCATGCTATTTCACACAGTGTCTCTGTACAGTAATCCACAGAAAAATAATAGGTATGTGTATGTGTCATCATAACATACATTCTCATATGTTACTCTGAAAACCAGAGTTATCTAAAGTAACAAATGATGGAAAGAAATATTAAGATTGAACCTGTGAAGGTTTGAAAAGAGCTTATAGTTTTGATCATTATAATGGACAGATGGCTGCATCAAAAAGTTGTTTTCCCAACTGTGTCCATAAGACATAATATGATATTCATTTTCCTTGATAAATAAAGGATAGGCTACTGATGAGTTAGTTAAATCACTTGATTTCACACAATTATCATCTTAATTGAGAACTTAATATATTTAAACAAGTAGACCTGATACAAGGTTCAGCACCTGAGACAAGGAAAGACGTTGTTATTAGACCTACCAAGTGAACCCACCAAAAATTCCCATTTAAGCCATCTAACACACAATTGTGATATGTTACTCACAAACTCTTTTGTGAGTAATACTGTATATTACTTGTCAAAATAAAAGTATACTGAAGCTCCTGTATGGGCTTCTGCACAAGTTTGCTCATCAGGCATAGGTCAGCCAGTGAGACTGTCCACATGGCAGGCAGAAAGAAGATTTCTTGGACTTCTATGTGATGGACAATTCTGACTAGCATTCAAACTGATTTGGCTTATTGATTTAAAACTATTACCTATTCTGCTAATTCCCAGACTCTCTCTCTCTCTCTCTCTCTCTCTCTCTCTCTCTCTCTCTCTCTCTCTCTCTCTGTCTCCTTATAATAGCTTTAGATTGGATGTCCTTGCTCTCCATTTTACTTGCTGGCACTAATATTCTATGTGTAAACTCATCTCATGCCTTGGGTTGAACTTTGACTACTTAACTTAATGTCAATGATAGTAGATAGTTGGACCATTTTTGTTATGGTTATGGTTATGATGGTATACACCAAATAACCATAATATTAAAACTAGCTGCCTAATACTGTGTAGGTCCTTTGTTTCACTAAAACAGTTCTGACCCGTCGAGGCATGGATTCTACAAGACCTCTGAAGGTGTGCTGTGGTTTCTGGCACCGAGACATTAGCGGCAGATCCCTTAAGTCCTGTAAGTTGTGTGGTTTGTCCTCCATGGATCAGACTCATTTGTATAGCACATCCCACAGATGCTTGGTCTGATAGAGATCTGGGGAATTTGTAGGCCAAGTCAAGACCTCGAACTCTTTTTCATGTTCCTCATACCATTCCTGAACAATTTTTGCAGTGTGGCAGGGTGCATTATCCTGCTGAAAGAGGCCACTGCCATTAGGAATACCATTGCCATAAAGGGTTGTACATGGTCTGCAACAATGTTTAGGTTTAAGTAACATCCACATGAATGACAGGTCCCAAGGCTTCCCAGCAGAACATTGCCCAGAGCATGCCAGCTTCCCTTCTTCCCATTATGCCTCCTGGTGCCATCTTTTCTCCAGGTAACCAACACACACACACACACACACACACACAAACACACGCGGCCATCCACATGATCTAAAAGAAAACATAAATCATCATTGCTCCATGGTCCAGTTCTGAAGATTATGTGTTCATTGAAGGCCCCTATGGGGGTGGAAAGGGGTCAGCATGGGTACTCTGACCAGTCTGCAGCTACTCAACACCATACACAGCAAGATGTGATGCACTGTGTTTTCTAACAATTTTCTATCATAGCCAGCATTAATGTTTTCAGCAGTTTGTGCTACAGTAGCTCTTCTGTGGGATCGGACCAGACGGGCTCACTTTCACTCCCCATGTGCATCAGTGAGCCTTGGAGCCCCATGACCCTGTCACCGGTTCACCGGTTGTATTTCTTTGGACACTTTTTGTAGGTACTAACTTCTGAAAACTGGGAACACCCAGCATGACCTGCTGTTTTGGAGAATCTCTGACCCAGACATCAAGCCATCACAATTTGGCCCTTGTCAAAGTCATTCAGATTATTATGCTTGCCCATTTTTCCTGCTTCCAACATATCAACTTTGAGAACTGACTGTTCACTTGTTGCCTAATATATCCCACCCCTTGTGTACATTATGTACACTATATGGCCAAAAGATTGTGACACACATATGCAATTTTGGAACATCCCATTCCAGATTTAGTCCCCTGCTGTTATAATAGTCTTCACACTTTCCACTAGATTTTGGAGTGTAGCTGTGAAAATTTGTGCTCATTCAGCCACAAGAGCATTAGTGCGGTCAGGTGCTGATGTTAGGAAGCCATCAGCACCTGGAATGCAGCCTGCATTCCAGTTCATCTCAAAATTGTTCAGTGAGGTTGAGGTCAGGGCTTTTTGTAGGACACTTGAGGACTTCACCAACCTTGGCAAACCATGTTTCCTGAAACTGAAGAGAAATTGTAATGTTACAGCATACAAAGACATCCTATACAAATTGTGTGCTTCCAACTTTGTGGCAACAGTTTGGGGAAGGCACACACATGGGTGTGATGGTCAAGTGTCCACAAACCTTTGACCATAGTGTATCAACTACATATGACTCGCTTCAAATCCAAACAAACAGCTGTGATTTTGATTTACTATTACAGGCTTTCTGCAGCGACTGGAAGCAGTGCAAGGACAGCATGTATTAGAGCTTCCCCCCCAGACTCAATAAAGATGCGGTTCCATTTGCCCTTTTAATTTTTAACCCTTTTAAACCCTTAACCCTAAAAAAGAAAAAACAGGTTACAAACAAATACTGCAATTTACACAGTAGGATCTGCACACTGATAATAATAAATAACAAATATGCCAGCTGCTCATGGTATAAGTCCATATACAACAACCTCCAAAAGGTTGGCTTGTTTGAAGGCATGGTATAATGTTCCATCTTTTACAGTGTTTATGATAATTACAGCAGATAGGGACACAGCAGAGAAAAACAATCAATGGCTCATAGTGAATGTGGTTGGATTTAGCGCAACTGCTAAAATTCTAATTATAGACTTTATAAAGTGCTCGTCTAGTTGGAGGATTGCCAGTGCTTCAGAGATGTCACCTTTTCCAATTTTATACTGGAAAAAAGCAAAACAGCCAGTTCTTTAACATGAGAGTAACTCCTGTCCCCTGTTATAGCCATTGCAAGAACCATTTTCAGAGAGTTTTACTTTACCTGAATTATCTGGTAGGACTAGTTTGAGAGAAGTATAATCATATAACTGGATTATAACTTTTAAGTAGTGGTGTAATGATGCATTGTGTCGCAATGCAAACAATTTGCCGATGTGCATCATAGGAATGTGTGAATCACATAGTGGGAATCAGCAGTTTATTAATTATGCACCTAATGCAATTGCACTGTTTGAACACTAGAGGTTCCAATCTGTGCAACCCATAGAGTTAAAATATATCTAGAGCATGCTGACCGAAAGCGCCTGATCACAGTGACTGAAAAGCATTATAGGTTATATGATTACACAAACATGTTATAACAGTTAAAAAGCACTTGTCAGTAGCTTTCAAATTACATCAGCCCCACTATGAGCCACAGTGGCCAAGAAAGAGGCCATGGAACCTGAGCATTTTAGCCGACTTTGGAGCTCTATTTCTGTGAAAATGACACCTCAGATGCTCCAGGTGAAATGTTTGGGAAACTTTATAAATGTATTTGTTTATTTTTACAATTATGGTGAACCTGTAATACATTTTTTTTTCCAATATTAAACATCTGTTCATAGAATTTTTTTTTGCTTTATTCAGTTTTATACAGACACAAAATGCACATTGTTTTGCACTGATTTTATGATTCAGAAATAAAAATTCTAACATTTACATTCACCACCCCTGCTTAAAATAAACAATAGAAACCGTCACAGTAATTCGAATGGTTTCCACTACAAATACCATTACAACCCATCAGCTAACCATTAAAACCATTACCATTATTGGTCCTTAATGGTATCCACTAGACATAATCACAAATAGAAGGTAACAAATTACCAGTAGAGACCCACAGGGAATATTACAGTTTCCATTAAATATTACAGTTTCCAATACAATTCCCATTATAAAAATTAAAACCAAATTCTATGAGGGTTTCTATTGGGCTTTTTTTTGGTTCCAGCTGGTATGGTTGATGAATTTTCTCAGATGAATTGGTGAAAGCTCTTCCCTAGTCACATGATCATTTTGGTGGGTAAAAATGATACAGAATAGTAAGACTTTTCTGTCACTGTGATAGATTTTAGAGAATTCCTACAGAACAGAATTCCTACCGGTACTTGTAGTCAGTAATGACAATTTTAACATCATTCAGAACTTAAAACAGACATTATTCCAGGCACCGTCCAAACACACACACACACACACACACACACACACAGAGAGAGAGAGAGAGAGAGCGAGAGACTTGCTCCTGCGCACAGCTTTCAGTGGAAGTTGAACTCGAAGCTAGTTCGGAATATTGTATACATTTTCCCTTCATTAAGCCTACTGTAAGACTCAGAAGAGCTCGTCCAACCGAAGATAACATCACAGCACACACAGCCTTTCAGATAAATCGGTAAGTGATGTAGATGTGAGCTATTTGTTTGGCTGAGCATTATTATTTTTGCTTAATCGGAGGTAACCGGAGTTAAATATCCACGCGCGCGCCTGCTTGTGCATGTGTAACAGTGACGCACCATAGCCCACAAGCTTTACGGTGCTATTTCCACTAGTATTTTCATTTATTAGTCATTTCAATGCGCTAAAGTTATCTAACGTTCAATAGTCGGAAAATGAAACTTCTTTACGCAGTGCCAATTTTTAAAGGTTGACATGTACACCATATACAGTAGCTCATTAATAAATTCATAACAAAAGAGCATAACAAAAACGACATAGAGACAAATGGCATAGCTGGGAACAGTGTAAACATGTACTTTATTTAGCCCAAAGGCGCGTAGCATTTAATATCTGAAATATTATATGCATACACACATTTTCTAGCCCACCTATTATCCAAAGAAAGTGAGTTCTGTTGAGTTTGCATATAGTTTCAGTTTTAGACAAAAAAAAAACAAACAAACAAAAAAAAACAGAAGGCTGTTTTTGTTCCATAAAGATACTGCAGTTGAATGAATCAGAGACTGTTTAGTTTGTGGTGTTTTTGTTTGTTTGTTTTTAGATTTCTGAAAAAAACTTTTCCGAAAACACGTTTAACATAAAACAGCAACAATCAACTGAATAAAATATGCATTATACCATCACGTAAATGACGTATTGTGTGTTGTTAATGTGTTAAAATAGGCGATCCTAATTTAAGAAAATAGTGAAGCGTACAAAACTGAACTAATAGAGTACAAGGGCCAAAAAAAAAAAAAAATTTTAAAAATAGGAAATGTGCTTTTAAAAATTAAGATATATTATTAAACATGATTACATTTCTTTATTTTGGGAGGAAGGGGGTGTGGGGTGTGCAGGCTTTGGCTGTTAGTGAACTTAGACAAAGCCCCCTATTTAAACTTCTGCTTAAATATAGTGTGATTACATTTGGTACATTTGGAACAAGTAATATTTAAAAAGTTATGTGATCTTTATAATTTCTTTCTGTCCTCATGTGTGGAGACAAAAAATAGTCTATAATCAGCAACATTTCATGGTAATGGTGTAGTTCAATACCGTGTTAGGAAAACCTGCAAAATGTAAACTGGATTAAACGCAAAGACTAATGCTGAAGTAGTTTGTAAATAGCTGGTATAGCTAGTCAGATCTGATATATTTTCTCATTACAATTTATTTACTAATGAGGTTGACAGTGAAATTGTTTTGTAATGTTACATTATAGCAGAAAGGAGTGAAATGGCCACTGTTTTCATGGACAGATAAATTTACACTGTGTACCAAATGCTGTTGTTGTTTTTTTAATCATTCCTGCTAAAGGATTTTAGGTCACAATAGGTCTTCACTTTGTTGATGTTACCAAGCGCCCAGAGATCCCTCCTCATGTCCTTGAATATTGGCTGTAACCATAGTGACAATATTCAAATGTCGGACTTCGTGCGTGATCCGTTGTTGTCCACAACCTTCTTGTATTCTGTTAAATGTTTATTCTACGCTGTTAGGTATTTCTAATAGCTCAGCTTTCATCCACTCAGATACATAATGTCTAAAACTTGTAAATAGATCTGGTAAGAAACGGAGTGGCGATGCAGCATTCATTCATTCATTCATTCATCGTCAGTTACTGCTTTATTCTGGTCAGGGCCGACGTGGATCCGGAGTCTATCCCAGGAACAGGGATCCACCCTGGATGGGATGCGAGACCGTTGCAGGGTCCCATGTACACACATTTACATACTCTTTTGCACTTAAGGGCAATTTAGCATAGAAGATCCACCTACTAGCATGTTTTTTTGGAGGTGGAAGGAAGCCAGGGAACCTAGAGGAAAAATTTTAAATTGAAGAAAATGATATTGAATTGAGACCAGGTATATCTCATTTTAGGTTTCTTCATGTTCCCCTATCTCAATATGTGCGATTACCACATGTCTCCTTCACACAGTATACACACACATTGAGCATGAGACACAGCGAGTTGGTTTTAATAACAGTAAATGCCCAAACACGTCCCATTACTTAAACCTTTAGTGAAAATTCAAACAAATTTTGAATGTAGTTTTATCAGATGATATTTATATACAACTATAGCACCAGGAGTTGAGCATTTCTGTGACTGAATCTCAAATATTGTTCCACTATGCCTGTTAGGTACTAGGTGAGAAATACATCACCATTATTTTATACCTATGGTATACTCTATGGAGGCAAACAAAGTGAATAAGAAGCTATTTGGCCTAACTTCAAATTGGCAGATTTTACCTGGCGACTTGGAAGCATTACTATGGGTTAATAAATGAAAATGAATCTAAACCATTAAATTGTATAAAGCAACCAGAATAAGAGAAAAAAAAAAACAAAAGCAAACAGGCAACACTATCAGCATTATCCAGGATGATCTCGCATGTAGTTTTTGTGCATCTTGTTGTAAATTTCTGCAAACAAAGGCAAAGTGTGAATTTGTGTGGCAAAGTGTGGCAGACAGTGTGTCTGTGATGTACAGAGCCATTTCTATTATAAGATATATTACAAAGATTAGGAGAGGGAAAATTATCAAGTGGATAATATCCGTACATCAGAAATATATGCGCACCATGGTCACCTTGCTTCCCACACAAAGGCTTAGAAAAATGTGTTTTCCTATCCCCATGGCTGAATTTTTTTAGATAGTTTCAGGTCTTTTGTGTTCTTTTTGAGATGTAGTTAGGCTGGAAATTTTGCTGAAAACCAGGCAGCCTGTTGGGTCTTCTCTCTCGCACACTGGGAAATTGATACCGAACACAGCTGAACACCGGTAAATGAGCTGCTAGACTGTATGCTGGATGACTTATGTTGTCGACTCTCAACTATCTATTACAGGGTTATTCTAAAAGTTCACTAGATAGTAACCTATAGCATAAATCAAGTGTGATAGCCTGTTGACTTAATTTTGTTTGAGGCTGAGTCGTTATTAATGTCATTCTGCCCCACCAAAATCTATGGTCACGACTCGCTGCTAGGGAGGAAATAATATTTTAATAAGGGTTTTGTATGGACTGCTTGCTCTTAATATTCACGCTGAATTCAGTTCTTAAAATGAACAAGGTGAAAAAAATTTAAACAGGGCAATATTATTAGCATATAATTAAATAT
>JANDJT010000012.1:23983456-23993587 GCA_024331685.1 Stegophilus panzeri | reverse complement strand
TCACATGAAAAGATATAATCAAATATTTACAAAAATGTGAGGGGTGTACTCACTTTTGTGAGATACTGTATGTTATATTAGCAGTACATTTCTTGCAAAATCTGTGGTTTGCTTTTAGAGTATTCTCAGAGACCTCTGAGAAGGTCTCTGGTGGTGTTTTGTACACTGAAAACAAGAAACGTAGTAAAACTAGTAGACTAAATGGTCTGCACTAATATAGTGCCTTTTAACCTTCTACAAAGCAGTTCTACAAAGCACTTTACACTGTTTCTCATTCACACACACACACACACACACACACACACACCAGGCACTAGCCTGCCATCAGGAGCAACTTGGTGTTCAGTGTCTTGCCCAAAGACACTTCAGCATGTGGAGGGGTCAGGGATCATCTTGCCAACCCTGCGATTAGTGGACAACCCGCCCTACCATCTGATCCACCGCCAACCACAGCTGAGCCAACTAACTAACAGAGCTTTTCCATCTAGTTGGAAGTAGTGATGTTGCTCCTGGACAGGTCTGTAAACACAATCTGTATAAAGCTTTGAATTGTTTAAATGGTCTCCTTTGCATAGCAAGTCAAGTAGATGCATTCTTATTTATTTGCAAAGAAAAACAGGAAAGCAAAGGCACTTGACCAGATAGTTGATTATGCTTGTGTCTATCATCCACTATTCATAAATACTATCTATATGTGTGTGTTTTTGCTGTTTAATCTCTGCATATGTTAAATTGACCTCTGGACTGTGAATTGATTGTTCGACTTCACTCCTGGCTCGAGCCGAGCGGAGCCAACAAACAACTACTTACAACTCATTTGTTAAATCTCTGTTAACAAAGGCTTTCGGGAAACACTTGCAAAACTGGCTTGTACATAATGTACTGTACAGTGCTGTGAAAAAGTATTTACTGATTTCTATTGTTGTTGTGTATATCTCATACTAAATTGTTTCAGAAATTATACCAAAATCGGAAAGATAAAACAAAGGCAACCTGAGTAAACACAAAATACAGTTTTTAAATTATATTGTTTTTTATTAAAGCAAAAAAGATATCTAATAACAACTGGGCCTGTGTGAAAATGTATTTGACCCATAGTTACTAATTCCCCAAATCTATGAAACTGCATTCATAATGGGGTTCAGCAGAACTCGACTCAACCAGGCCTGATTACTGCAAACCCTGTTCAATCAAATCAACACTTAAACATAACTTTTTCAACAGCATGAAGTTGGTTAAAAGGTCTTACCCAGTAACACACTATGCCAAGATAAAAAATAAAAAATCCAGAAATTATGAGAAAGACGGTAATTGAAATACATCAGTCTGGGAAGGGTTACAAAGCTATTTCAAACACTCTGGGACTCCAAAGAACCACAATGAGAGCCATTATCCCCAAAAGGAAAAACTCAGCACAGTAGTGAACCTTCCCAGAAGTGGCTGACCTTCCAAAATTCCTACAAGAACACAGCGACGACTCATGCAGCAGTTCACAAAAGAGCCAAGAGACAACATCAAAGGACTTACAGGCCTCTCTATCAATAAAGGTCACTGTTCATGTCTCCACTGTCAGAAAGACACTGGGCAAAAATGGCATCCATGGAAGAGTGGCAAGGTGAAAACCACTGCTAACCCAGAAGAACAGTAAGGCTCATCTGAATTTTGCCAAAACACACCTTGATGATCCTCAAACCTTTTGGGAGAATGTTGATGATTAATGAGTTGAAAGTGTAACTGTTTGGAAGACAGGGGTCCAATTACATCTGACATAAACCAAACACAGAACTTCACAAAAAGAACATCATACCAACGGTCAAGCATGGTGATGGCAGTGTAATGGTGTGAGGATGCTTTGCTGCTTCAGGGCCTAGGAAACTTGCAATAATTGAGGGAAACATGAATTCTGCTCACTACCAGAAAATCCTAAAGGAGAATGTCCGGTCTTCAGTCCGTAAGTTGAGACTCAAGTGCAACTGGATTATGCAGCAAGTCAGTGATCCAAAGCATAGGAGTAAGTCCTAGTCCTAGAAGTTATTGCTGCTAAAGGTGGCACAGCCACAACCAGATTTTAAGTTTAAGGGGGCAATTAGTTTTTCACATTGGTGATAGGTGTTGGATAACTTTTTTGTTTTTATTTTATGTTGTATTTCATTTGAAGATCTAAAACTATTTCGTATGAGATATACACAAAAACAGAAGAAATCAGAAAAAGATAATTTTTCACAGCACTGTATGTCATTCTTTAAGTTGTTTGATAAGCATTAAGATTCACTTTTATTGGGAAACCCATAACATCTTCTTATCCTGAGTTCTTTTTGAGTGGTTTTCTTTGTCTGGTCACACATTTGAAAATAACAACTTATTCTATATTTTTAAGAATTCAGACACTTCAGTATCTTTTGGGACGAAGCCATGTTTCCTTATCTTTGTTTCTAAAGTTTCATCTTCTTCTAGGTTTAGTTCTTCTGACAGGTTGCCTCAGGATTTTGCCTCTATTTGTTTCTAACTATGCCTGTATCTTTCACTTTCATGCCTCTGCTTATGATGACTACTGAAAAAGCCCTGATAAAGTTCCTCTGCATGCAAATCCTCTGACTCTCTGACATTGCACAGATTATCCTGTCCCCAATTTAAATGGTTTCTCATATAAATATTACAAAAATAAATTGAGAACCAGACAATATAATGGAGTTTTCAAGAGGCTCATAGACTACCTCCTATTGCTCTATCAAACTCCATGAGCATTCAAAGTTTTGCGGAAGTATTACTGCCACTTCAGGCAATGCACTGACCATGCTGATTAGTCTGGCTTCAGTAGAGTTGCATGATATGACGCATCACCAGATGGAGTTAACAGAAATGTTGACTTTGTAGCAGCATGAACAGAGAAGGTGGGTGAAATACTCATTAACATATCCATTTCAAATTCCCCTCTATATCTACCACTTCATGGTCATTCACTCAGGCTGCAGCTACACATTCTTAATGGCTGTCTTGCCATTAAGCAATGGTTAGATATTAACTATTAATTTTTATATTCAGTATCCACCGAATCCAGAAATTTCTTTATTAGCAGTGAGCTATTATATAAACTGTTATATAAAATGCATTACACATTAGTTTGACATTTAAATTGACATCACAAAAAATAATAATATACAACTATGTACTGAAGTAATACTATGTAAAATTAGATAGATTATTTACAAATCATAGCATGAGGTCATATTTGTTTAGTTGAGTCAATCAGGAGTGGAAGAACAGCAGGGGCAGTAAAAGACGTCCTCACAGAATAAGGGTATTTACATTTTCTTATGAGTTACGATGTGTAAAACATATGTAGGGAGGAAATTTAGGGAGAATAAATGACATGTTTGGATGTCGGCACCTTGGCTTACTTGCCTGCACAAATCACCACATACTGTACATGCCTCAGAAGACACTGAATGAAGTAATTCACATAAAATTCAATAAAATAGCAGCATGAATCTATAATAAAAATAAATAAATACACACATCAAATATCATACACAGGTTCGCGGGGAGCCTTGGAGCCAATCCCATGGCACTCTGGGAACAAGGCAGGGGACCCCCTGGACAGGGTGCCAACCCATCACAGGGCACAATTGCAAACACACTCGCACACTACGGACAATTTAGATATGTCAAACGCATGTGTTTAGACTAGGCGAGAAAACCGGAGCACTCGAAGGAAGCCCCTGAAGCACAGGGAGAACATGCAAACTCCATGTACGCAGGGCAGAGGTGGGATTCGAACCCCAAACCCTGTAAGTGCGAGGCACTGTGCCCCGTATCACAACATATAGGAATCTTATTTCCCTGGGTATAAAACAGTTTGCTGCACAGTGTCAGATGTTGTATATTGAATAGACTCTGTCTATGATTAATAATTGTTGCTTATATACAAGGGTACATTTCTAAACCTTTGGGTTAAAGAGAAAATGTGGAGTTTTTTTGGTTAGTTATACCCAGTGGAAGATAAATTTAGGATAATTTGTGAGAGCTCCCGGGAATAATAAAGAAGCCTTTAGTCTGTTGGAATCCAGACATACTCTTGCTTTCCCACCCCTTTTGTTGCCTGGGAAACGTGTTATTATGAGGCGGGTGCTTGTCTTTAAGCAATCCTCCCTGTCTTTTTATCTTTTTCCCCCCTTGTTTTTTCACCCTTGTTTTTTTTGTTTTTTTAGATGGAAGCATGCCCACCAAGAAACTGATCAAGTTCATCGAGCAGCTCTCCCCCTCGTCTCTCATTTAAAGTGTACACCATCTCCAATGTAGTCACTGCTTTTCATTAGTCTCCTTACTGTGAAATATTTGAAATGGCGCGATGATATTCTGTTTCTTTTGTGTACACTGATTAGAAGTATGAGAATGTAAAAGTTCTATGAATTGGCTGAGAGTTAGATGAGGAATTATTCATAATGGCATGGACAGAGAGGCAAGCAAAAAATAAATAACAGATGGATGAAAGTGGAAGTGACTTCACTTCTGAAGTTCTTTATCCGTATCTATGAAGGCATCTCATTTGCTGTAGCTATGTAGCTATTAATAGTGCAATTCCTGGTTCATTCATTGATGCATCAGATTCTGAGGAGACATGGAAAATGAGATAAGAACCCAAAATTTGGATGTGCATAAGGTGGGATGAGTTGTATAATTTTAGACGTGTGTCTGCTTGCTTGGGCTCTGTTCATGCACAACAAACACACACATGCACACATGTAATTATGTATTTGAGGGATATTACTTTTTTTTTTTTTTTTGCGTGGTTTCTACTTTGTACCAGCCATAGGTTTATAGGGACATATTTTTATGGGGTTGTTTGTTCTCCATAATGAGATATAAAAAAAAATATATAAAAAACATTCCCACACGTACAAGCACACTGGTGGCTGATGGCTTTAAGGGAAAACACTGTAGTGTATGGCTATGCTTATGTAGGGCTTGGTAACCAAGGCAACAAACAACATCAGAAACAGAATGATCAAGCTAGTCGGCTGGGCGTGAAGAGAAATAAAGAGCATTAATACACTAAAGTGGGCACACACACATACACACACACACACACACACACACACAAACCCATTAAGACATTTTGTGCAGAAGGCTTGTAAGCCATTTTGGACATCTTGGGATCTCACAAATTTGCACGGAGTTAACCGGAAGGTAGGATATTTACCTGAGGGCTAACCTGTGTTACTGTAGTATGTAGAGTTGAAGAAGTGTATCTGCAATGTGCACTTCGTTCATAAAAAACACATTTACTCCACTGAAAATATAACTTATTACTAGTTTAGAAATGAACTATTTGTATAGTCTCCATAGCTGAGCATTAAGTGCCTGTACTGCTATGTGTACCGGTGTGTGTGTGTGTGTCTGTGTGTGTGCACGCCGCATGGATGGAGGGCATTTTTAATCTTGGTAGAAAACTGAAAGACTGAAACAATCTAGTTATTATTGTTTCACGTGTCTTTTTTGGTACTTCACCAAATCTGTGTTAGGACTTTCTTGTTTTGATACAGACTAGAAATCAAGAATGCACTTGTTCATTTTGTGGGTGGAATCATATGACAAGTGTATAGTATTACAATCATATAACCCAAAAATATGACATTGGGTGTCATTTTTTTGTTGTGACTTTCTGTTTGCAGTTTCATATATTGAATGAAGATGGAGTATAACACTTCAGCGGCAGTGCGAGTTAAGTTGTCTAGGGAAGCTGCTAGAATATTATGTCCATATTATCGACTCTGTAGAAATACCATGTTTAGAAAGGCAACTCTGTCTTCATTTAGTAGCTGTAGTAGTTTAGTGTTGTATTGTAGTCTATATTGGTAGAGAATACCATATCATAACATTTGCCTGTGACGTACCAAAATACCTTTACATATTCCTAGTCATATTCCTAGTAACCATTGAGCTAGATTATTTCGAGGTGAGCTGCATCTGATGCAGAAGTGATGTTTAAATTTTAAATCCTTAGCATCTACAGTGACCTGTCCTGAAAATAGAAAGCAACAATCAAAGGGCATCAAGTTTTTGATCGAGAAGCACAAGGTTTCTGAATTTTGGCTCTGTCTTGAACCATCTGCACTGTCTCACCACAGCTTGAGTGTGTTCGCCCTTTGAAGCTATCCAAGGACCCTGCTGTCTGCCAGGCCTACTGTGGACATTGAAAAATGCTTGACAGAGATCTTCTGTGAATATGTTGGGCTCTGTATTACAGACATAGGGCTTAGATAAAAATAATTCAGTCTTCAATAGCACCTCTTGTCTTTTGTCAGTGTTTTTCACCACAACCAGATCAACCAATTAGTGAACAGTGTTCTTTTATATCATACCATTATTGAATATATATAAAAAAAAAAAATCTGTTGTAGCTTGCAAGCTTGAATTGTGTGATTTGTTTCATTACTAGGGAACTCTTTTCTGAGTCCTCTATAAGACTGAGCACCGTTATACAAGCAAGCAGTAAATGTGTCCCAGATGGCATACTCTTTGGTGAGGGCGCATAGGAGACAGTCATCCAAATACAGCAGTATCCTTATACCTCTGGCCATGACAGGCAGCAAGGCTGCCTGCATGCATCTTGAGAATAGAGGTCGACCGATAGTGGATTTTACCGATACAGATAACTATGTTGAGTAACTAAGATAACCGATTAATCAACCGATACTTTTTATAATTGATTCTGATTGAAAACATTACAGTCAAAGTAAAATATTGCTGAACTGTCTTACAAAAATAAACAGTACTGACTGTACCATAAAAATGTACTCTGCTTTTTTAAGTGAAATAAATATATAAATATTAATTAGTAAATAAAATAAATAAGTAAATAAAATATATGCATCCAAACTGAACCAAACAGTAACACTCCAAATAACTAATAAAAATAGCAATCCAAAATGAATAAAAAAAAAACACTTCAAATAACACAAAATTTGCTTTAAAGGCCGCTCTCATACTGTATAATGACAGCGGATCCTTCTCAGCCGCTCCCACAACAGCCACAAACGGGAAAAACTGTGTTGTTTTTGCCGATAACTTGACTTGAGAACACCCATATGGGTAGAGAGAGGCCAAAGTGTAGGACTATGTATTGAAATGCCTGTCCTTGGAAGGGAAATTTCAAAAAGCATCTGTGTTTCGGAGCAATGGAAACGTGAAAATATGCATTACTATATCTACTGACGTTAAATACTCTCGTGGCTGCACAGCATGAATAACACCCGATAGCCTTAACATATGGAATGGGAAGGCTTTTGGGAATCATTTCAGCTCTCTCAAATCTAGAATCAGACTATTTAGAGCCTAACCCATGGGGTAAAAGGGGGGAGGCTAGTCCAAACCAGTCCATTTGCAGTTTTTAGAGGGACTGCCATGGCCTGTTTGGAGTGCAAGCAATTTGGTAGAGGATAATTCAGATTAATTTCTGGACAATGCTGAAGCCAAAATTGGACAAAGTGGTTCCAGTTCCAGTTCCAAATGAACTGTCACTTCATTGTTAGACTGGAAATGTGTGAAATGTCTGAGAACTGGCTGTTTGCTTATAAGGAGGACTCGTATAGGGTTCAAACTTCAACTGCATGTGGCTTGATTTTCAGGATAAAAGATTGCTTTGCTAAGATGGTCAATGCAGAGGTTGCGAACACATAACTTGTGTTCTTCCTCTGCTTCCAGAGAGTTTAGTCTTGGGTTTCCACCAAACATAGTGCTTGGTGGAAGGCCAAAATATTCAATGTTGGTCTCATCAGACCTGAGAAACATTTTCCACATATTCTCTGAGTCTTCAACATGTCTTTTGGCAAACTTGTATGGCTTTTTGGCTTTTTCCCCCTTCTTCTGGCCATTCTTCCAAAAGTCCAGTTTTGTGGATTGTCTTCTCTAAGGTTGCCCTGTGAATAGCTTTTCTAGTCTGAGCTGTGGTGCTCTCCAGTTTCTTCAGAGTTTCCTCTTGGTCTCTTGGTTGCTAATGTTGCTCTGCCGGATGTTCAGATTTTGGGATGTTTTTTTTTTATAGCCAAACCCTGATTTCAGAACTTTGTCCTGGACTTGTTTTAATAACTCCTTGGTCTTCATAATGCTAATGCTATTTGTTTAGGTATATTCTATAACAAACTCTGGGGCCTTATGAACAATTGTATGTATGTATATTGAGACACTTTAATTAAGTAGTTTACATGATAATTACACTAATTAAGTGACTTTTTCTCAACTAAGTTTGGGTTTTCATAGTGCTGGGGTGAATATTTATGCAAGCACATATTTTACCATTTTTATTTGTACATAATTTTTCAAACTATGTTGATTTACCCCACCTCAGTATTTTGTGTAGATTCACGACATTCAGCTCCAGGTTATAACACTACAACATGTGGAAAAGTGTATGAGAAGGTTAGTTCAGAGGCAGCTGTTGTGTTTTTTTTTTTTTTTGTTTGTTTGTTTTTTAGCTGTAATAAAACACAGTTAATGCCATTTGGACTGTTAATTTTAAATGAAACCATGCAGATATTCATCACATTGTTTAGGCTACATGCCATGGGACCTGTTCTTCTCTTCTTCCAGTTTGATCTTAAGTTCTGTCAGAAGTTAAGCAATCTTGATTGACACTATATACAGATAAAATGTGCTATACATTTAGAAAGACTTTTATCATTCAGATGCAGAGCTAGTATTTGGAGTCATTCTTAACTTACTAGAAGAACAATCACAAAGGATCTAACTCTGAGGATGAGAAGATATTTTAGAATTTAAATGCTAAAATAAAATATGCTTTGGGTTGGAAAAGTTGTGGCATATGTAACAGTAAAATAACACATTACAATGTGAAAAAATATTTGTTGTATTTAGATATGCTATATTTATGGGTGTAACAGGCTGGAGGTCTGATCAGTGAGATCAGCTGTTTTTTCAGTAGTGTTTTATCATATTTCTGTCTTTTTTCCCATTCCATCTATTTAATATAATTTTTAATATAATATTCAATTTGGGGATCATACAAATATTTTTAATATTTTATACTGTGTTCCCTGGGACTGTCAGAAGATAGCTGTGTAGATATGACAAAATGGGACAGGATTCTTACCCTACAGTGCCTTATTTGAACAGTGTTAGACAAGCATTGGAAATGCGACAAAATACTTTAATGATGAGAAGATGGTTTAGAATTTGCATGCTAAAATAGAATATGCGTTGAGCTGGACAAAGTTGTGGTATATGTAATTAACAGTAAAATAACATTAGAATGCTTAGAATATTTGTAACCTGTTGTATTTGTTTAATAGGCATTATTGAGAGTAGGCAGAAATACTGATCACGATGATGAGAAAAACAAAACTCTAATAAGATGTAAACACGGTTTTTAATTGTGCCACTATTTGTGCCTTTTTGTATAATGCATCTGTGGGTCTAGCAGGGTTGTGGGTGGCCAGAAGGGTGATTAATTAAAGACCCTGGAACTCTGCTGATGAGCAGTGATACGCCCCTGCCTTTGAGCTAGCTATTTATGTAATGACTCACCTCCTTTTCAGGAGATATCAGCATTGGTGATTTTTATGCATATAGCACTAAGTTATGGGGTTATAATGATACTTAATTCTCCATTCCTGCGTTCCTGGTGCTGTTCTGGAATGGCTTGAGCCAGAGTGTAGACAAGATTGAGAGAGTGAGTAAACATATTTACAAAAAGTCTTGTTTGCTGCAACCTATCTCAAGAGATTATTTTTAAGTAAGCCGAGTACACTGTACATTTATATTTATCATTTGGCATAAATGTTTATTCAAAGTTCCTTATAATTGCACAGAATACATTCCAAGCATCCAAGCGGAGCAAATCAGAGGAAATGATTTTGCTCATGTTTTGGAATTTAAACCAGCATCCAGTCACTGGGCACAGAAGTTACAACTGCCCAGGGTAGAGTTTGTAGTGCCTGTGCTTGCACCTAGGTATGACAATAATGCACTCTAAAACATCTTTCAACTGACACTATGTAGTGTAAGGATTTCGAAAACAAACAGTGTAAAAGAAGATCAAGCAACACACATAGTATTTGATACCAAATCATTGTGTCCCTGACTGCAAACAGCCTTGCTCCTGTCCTGCTTGTC
>JANDJT010000012.1:23964654-23977530 GCA_024331685.1 Stegophilus panzeri | reverse complement strand
GTGTGTGTGTGTGTGTGTGTGTGTGTGTGTGTGTGTGTGTGTGTGTGTGTCTCTCATTCATCAGTGTGTATGAATATGTGGAAAGCCTGAGAGAAGCTGCTTCCCTCGAACAGGACGATAAATCTGTCGCTAGAGCCAGTCAGCTCTGTTCACTAACGCTGTGGCCTCAAAGAGTTTGAGATGACACGCGGGACGATCAAAGCAGGGCAGAATATCCCCCTACAAGGACAGGCTTTTGAAACTTCATTCTCTGACTTTGCTTTGTCAGGAAGTGACAGGTTACTTAGCATATTTGGTGTATTAGGAAAAGTTGCAGGGGTGTGTGTGTGTGTGTGTGTGTGTGTGTGTGTGTATTTATACTTTTTTCTCAAAGTCTCCCACTTCCCAAGCTTGTACTTCTCTCTCCTCGCCTGATGGCGTCTGCAGTCCAGGGCTACAAAGATATTTATAATTTATTTATTTACTGATTATTTTCTTTTACTCATTTTGTACTCATTTGAATTTAAGTGCAGTTACTGCCGTTGTTTGAAATCTCTGTGGCTGAAAATGTTCTGTATCTGCAGAGCGTGTTAAATAACAGTGTACAGTGTTATAATTTAGCGTACAATGTTTTTATTTTATTGAATTATTTATCATTTGTACAGAGTATATTACCTCCCTCACAAAGTTTGTCATAACTGTAGCTTTCAGACAAATGAATATTCATTACGACTCCTTACGATCCGCAATTCTGATTGGTCAGAAGGTGTTGATTCGTTTTCTATAACGGCAGCTCTGACAGGTTTGCCGCTGTCATTCAAATCACGGGTTTATGTTAATGCTCTGGTTGTTTCTATCGCAACGACTCATTCACACGGACACGTCACATAATCTAAACCTAATAATAAACAGAAAAAAAACAACATAAAGAAATAAAACGTATTCATTGATGTGGTGACGTTTTCTGTAAGGAGATGTTTATTTAACATGTACGGAAGGAGTCTCCAGTGTCAGCGCTTTGTAAAAGTCAGTTACATTTCCACAACAGGAGAGTCTTCAGGACTTTCTGGTTTCTTGGTAACATGACAAGCTGTTTTTTTTATTTTATTTATTCATTCAAGACAGAAAAAATACTACTACTACTAGAACTACCATAGTTATAACTAGTATATAACTGCTGTAACTTACAGTAACTGATAACAGGAGCCAATATGTTACTCGACATTTCCATTCCCAAAAAAGTATCTATAAATGGATAAAATACATGATGTCATTGATTAATAAACCAAACATTGTAATTGATATCAATTTGCCATAATATAAAAGGAGTAAAACACTGATGTAGGAAAATAATAGGAAAATAATCAACTCTGGAGTGGTAACAGTAATGCTGCTTCATCACTCCACCTCATTGTTAATTATTTTCTCATAAAAGCACATTCCCAAGTGTTTTATACTTTATAGCTTACTCATAAATGTGTGCATTAGGCTTGTGTGATATAGATTTCCCCCTGCTCATGATTTTCCATTTTAAAATATCATTTTAAATGATTTCATCGTCCAGGACTGACAGAAAGATGAGCATTTCCACCATTTCCGATTCTAGGAGAGAGGAGGAGTGTGTAATAATATTCCCAGCTGTGCAGTCGGGAACTGCTTGGTGGCAGAGGCAATTCAGGTTTAAGGAGAGTAGTATCACCGGGAATGGCGGCGATCATGGAAACTCAGCTGGATGGTGGATTATAAAGTTATTTGGCAGTAATGAACAGTAAACAGTTAAAAAAAAACAAAAAAAAAACAAAACACACCAGTACATTTGTGTATAATGTTTCACAAACCTGTTGACTAATGTCTGGGAAACAAGTTAATAATTTACTCTATATACATATTTTGTCTTTAATTTGTATTTATTTTGCACTTTCAGGTAGATTTCATTTTGTGATTTAATACTTCTCCATTTCCATTCATCCATCCAAAACCAATATGACAAGTTTTTCTAGTGTAAATCCTCCAGTTACACATGGACGTGGATGATAGCAGTAATAATATAAGCTGATGCTTTTGAGCTTCTGGAGAAAATAATAATAATAATAATAATAATAATAATAATAATAATAATAATAATAATAGTAATAATAATAATAATCTAAAGCTGCTGTGCTGAAAGCCAGACTTTCAACAAAGCATCGCTGCTTTCTATCCAATCAGTATATTAGAGTAGAGAGGGAAGGAGGTAGAGGTTATCATCCTCCGCTCAAACATGGCTGTGGTCAGTGAAATGACCTCGAGTGAAGTGCTAGCCTTTTCCTGGATGCTAAGTAGCCTGCAGTCAGATATGAGCTGTGTATTCAGGGGAAGAGCAGAATAAAAACAGAAGGGGTGAAGGGCTGTCAGGTCCACACACACAGGCTGGAGTTTTCAGTTGAGACTGAAAATTGGATATAATCCTGTTTTTATTACACTGCATTACATCCAGACATATTCCTTCATGAAAATGAGTAAAAATTACAACCCTAATTCCAAAAAAGTTGGGACGGTGTGTAAAATGAAAATAAATGTAAATAAAAACAGAATGAAATGATTTGGAAATCGTCTAAACCCGTATGTTATTCACAATAGAACATAGAAAACATATCAAATGTTTAAACTGAGTAAACCATGACCGCAACCCATCTCAAAAAAGTTGGGACGGGTGCAACAAAAGGCTGGAAAAGTAAGTGTTACTAAAAATAAAACAGCTGGAGTTAATTGGCAACTGGTCAGTAACATGATTGGGTATAAAAAGAGTATCAGTACATAATATCTACAGTACATAATATCATCAAAAGATTCAGAGAATCTGGAGAAATCTATGTGCACAAGGGATGAGGGTGAAAATCAGTATTGCATGCCAATGATCTTCGGGCCCTCAGGCAGCACTGCATTAAAAACAGGCGTGATTCTGTAATGAAAATCACTGCATGGGCTCAGAAACACCTCCAGAATTCACTGTTTATGAACACAGTTCGCTGTGCTATTCATATGTGAACTTGATACAGAAACTTCTCTGGGCCAAAGTTCATTTAAAATGGACCAAGGCAAAGTGGAAAACTATTCTGTAGTCAGACGAATGGAAATTTGAAATTCTTTTTGGAAACAATGTTCGCAGCGTCCTCTGAACTAAAGAGGACTAAAGAGGAGAGGGACCATCCGTTTTTTTAGCAGCACTCAGTTCAAAAGCCTGCATCTCTGATGGTATGGGGGTGCATTAGTGCCTATAGAATGGGTAGCTTACACATCTGGAAAGGCATCATCAGTGCTGAAAGGTATATACAGGTTTTAGAGCAACATATGTTTCCATCCAGATTCCATCCCATCTTTACTTCTGAGAGACTCTGCCTCTCTAAGATACTCTCTTTATACCAATCATGTTACTGATCTGTTGCCAATTAACCTAATTAGCAAAATGTTCCTCCAGCTGTTTCTTTTTTAATAACACTTATTTTTCCAGCCTTTTGTTGCCCCATTCCAAATTTTTTGAGACGTGTTACGGCTATGAAATTCAAATATACCTTTTTTTTTTTCTTAAAATGGTACATGTCCTCAGTTTAAACATTTGTTATGTTTTCTATGTTCTATTGTGAATAACATATTTGCAAATCATTGCATTCTGTTTTTATTTACATTTTACACCACGCCCCAAGTTTTTTGGAATTGGGGTTGCAATATAAAAAGAACAACACATGCAGTGAGTGATGTGTTGAGCTTCAGACATGTGGAAGGTTTTTATTATTACCTGAATTGTTCTTAATGGTATTTTTTTTTTCTTTTAAATACCTCGCCTGATCTGTTCACTGTTTATCTTTTATGTGTTTAAATTTCTTTCTTTTTTTTTGCCATGCCCCAGTTTTTCCATGAATGACATTAATTTAGAATATTCCTCAGGGGCATCAATATACTTTTGAAAGTGAATATTACTCTTTAAATAAAGTAGTTCTACATTGAACATAGATAAATAGTTTCTCTCTATTGTTTGAATGTACATGTTGAATTATTGTGTGTAATGTTTCTTTTTGGGGGTTGGTAATGGGTACCAGAACTTTTGGATGGCACTGGAAGTGTGATGCCCTCATAAACGAAGCAGGACATTTGTTTTAAAAAATGTAATATAGATATGAAATGCTGATGCGGTGAATATATCTGTATATATTCTCTGCATAATGTAACCCAGAAATAAAAATGTGTGTGAAGCCTGTTTTAATGTCTCTATGGAGAAGTACCTCATGAATTCACAATGCAGTGTGATCTAACACACACACACACACACACACACACACACACACACACATACACACTCACAGAGGTGACACCTTATGCTAACTAATTTGCTAGAAAATCTTGTAGTCCATTCCAAAATGGTTAAAAAATAATAATAATAATATAAATAAATAAATAAACTGTTTGATGCCTACAAAAATAAATGCATTTTATTTTTTTGCATGAAATATACATATTTGTTTTATCTATAAAAAATATTATTTATTTAGAAATAAATCAATTAACACCAAAAAGGAGAAAATATTTTTTAAAATCTGTAAACTTTTTTTTTTTCTCTACATTTGACCATTTTTAAGGTTAAGTAAAAAATATAAAAAATTTGCTGCTTTGAGTAAATTTTTATGTGAGTAAATTTATTTATGAAATATATATTTAAACATATTTTTTAAAATTTATAAAACGATGATATTGACGATATCTCAGAAAAGTGCATTGTGACATGTATATATGTATATATGCATCATATCAAATGAGATGAAGGAGACATAGCGAGCATATCAGCATATCATAAAGAATTAGCCAGTTGCTAACTGCTAGAATAAATTTTCCTCCATCTTTCCTGCACTACAATATCTAACAGCATACAGATCACGTGCGTTCTACTGTCTTCACTCCTATTGGGAGTCGCTGCAACAAGTCGCTGCATATTTACATAAAGTTAAACTTTTCTCAACTTTGTAACATTGCTGGACACGCCTACATCTAGTAGTCAACGTTCGCTGTCGCTCATGTCGGCAGCGATCTCCAGGTCTCTTTTAAAAAGAATCGCCTCCGATCGCTTTGTCGCTGCGAGTCGCTGTAAGTGTGGACGTACCTTAACACAGAGGCATGATGTGAGAGTCCAGTGCTCAAGAACTACAATCCAAACTGAGAACGGAGATTTTGGATAAGATCCAAGTGTCACCGTAAGCAGTAGTGCGACCTCATTGTCAGGCCTCCTTGTGTATGTAATTTTTCATTTTTATTAATTTTACCTGTACTGGAGCACGTTCGCCTCACACCTCCAGGGTCAGGGGTTCAATTCCCGCCGCTGCCCTGTGTGTGCGGAGTTTGCATGTTCTCCCTGTGCTGCGGGGGTTTTCTCCGGGTACTCCGGTTTCCTCCCCAAGTCCAAAGACATGCATGGTAGGCTGATTGGCGTGTCTAAAGTGTCCGTAGTGTATGAATGGGTGTGTGAATGTGTATGTGATTGTGCCCTGCGATGGATTGGCACCCTGTCCAGGGTGTACCCCGCCTTGTACCCGATGCTTCCTGGGATAGGCTCCAGGTTCCCCGTGACCCTGAAATATAAGCGGTATAGAGGATGGAGATATATATATATATATATATAAACTGTATTGTGTGTTTACTCAGGTTGCCTTTGTTTTATGTTGTATTTCATTTGAAGTTCTAAAACGGTTTAGTATGAAATATACACAAAAACAGAAGAAAAATACTTTTTCACAGCACTGTACATGATTCTTCCAAAAAATGGCCAACGTGAGACTGATGGTCTACCTCGAAGATTGCTTCTAAGATGGACCTCCTCATCAAACACAGCTACTAGCATACTCTGGCCATTGTAGTGGGAGTCCAAGCACTGGTGACAAATACACTGGCTCCAGGGTGAATCTCAACCTAAGAAATATAACAAACACAATGAATGTTTCAAACTGTGCTACTTGTTTATAAATTACAAAGAGTTTGCTATAGGTCACACATATGTGATTCATATTTAACTTTAATCTCCTGTAACCTTTGCCTTGGCAGAGCTGAAATAGCTCCCTGATAAGCTTTGATAAATTAGCATTTTATCAAAAGGCAATATGCACTTAAACATTGCGGTTTTATTTTCAGGATGGTTTGATTTTCTATTTATTAATAACACAGCTGGCTGTTTGATAGCTGTAAATATTTTGATTTGTCTGACACCAATCACTACCAAGCTGCATAGCATCACAGGAGTAAAATAAATTCTACCATTCTTGAATCTGATTGGTCATTATTTTTGTGCATTATTTATGTATAACAGAACAGCTTGATGAATGCCTCTGGCTGTAACATAAATGATAGGTTCATATTAATACAGTCAAATACGTTATTCTTTCTATAGTAATAGTAATACATTCACAATAACTTGGACGCTTCACATAACCTAAGATTAATAATAAACGGATTAAAACAGTGAAACAAACAATGTTAACAAATGGACAAACATAATCGTTGCAGAATATGCTTATATTACATTTATGGAAGAAGTTTTCGATGCCCGCTCTTTATAACAGTTGTGGAAAAAGGTGCTTTGTAAAGAGCCCCAGCAGAGGCCAATATTCAGGAGTTTGTTTTGTGATTTTCTCTAACTGGGCACACTGCCCTGTGAGTACGGAGTTTGCTTGTTCTCCCCGCGCTGTGGGGGTTTCCTCCGGGTACTCCGATTTCCTCCCCCAGTCCAAAGACATGCATGGTAGGCTGATTGGCCTGTCCAAAGTGTCCACAGTGTATGAATGGGTGTGTGAATGTGTATGTGATTGTGCCCTGCGATGGATTGGCATCCTGTCCAGGGTGTACCTCGCTTTTTGCCCGATGCTCCGTGAGATAAGCTCCAGGTTCCCCATGACTCTGAAGGATAAGCATTATAGAAGATGGATGAATGGATGGATTTTCTCTAGCTGCAAGGGGGCTGATGGTGAGGGGACGACTGTTTATCGCTATAACGTGATAATCTAGTCAGGAACAACAGGAACTAACTTGTCTCATGGACCTTCCAACCATCAAATATGTTAATCACGCTGTGATGTAAGCAGAATAACACACTTTGCACGGTGTCACATTATCTGCATCTATTATTCCAGTATCAAAGACCGGTTGCACTGAATTAGACACCTAGCTAGTGATCCGTATCTGAAGTAAATTCGTCGTGAACTAGCTTTCAAGCTATCAAATAGGTGCAACCTGTAACATTACCTAGCCTAACCAGCAAAATCACTAGTTAGGGAGCTAACGGAGTTTTATTGTCTTGCTATTGCACTGTCCATATCTAGCTAGCACATTGGTAGCATACAACAAGCTGCTGATACTTAGCTCAGTAGCAAATTTCAAGTTCAATGTTAAATAAGCCAACAAATGCATAGCAGCATTTACAAACATTTACAAGCATTTAATAAACAACAAATGTTTATTCATGCAGATAACATTAAAATGTTTTACTCATAAATTATAAAATAAAAAAAAGAAAGCTGTTAAATTTTACCTGCAACTCTGTGGACAGCCTGAAACACTCCTTTCGATGTTTTTTGTCCCATCCCGCCACTCTACCATGTAATCGGTTTCATTGTCTGCTCCATCCAAAAACTTATTAGAGTCAAAATTCCAGATCTGTGAAGTAGGCACAATGCTCCATTTCCTAACACTGGAGCCTCCACACCATTGTACCAGTGCAAACATCATCAGAACAAGCGATGATGAACGTGAGCGTATGCCACCTATCTTAGCTGATCCTATTGATTATGGCAGCTGAATTTTTTAATCGTCAGGAAAGTTGATCGGTCAATATGAATGGGGTGGAGTCAGAACATACAGAATATCATTCCAATGGATCATTAGCTGCAGTTTTATTCAGTGTTAATATGTATATTCGATTGTTCTTAACTGCGTGTTGTATTTTATTTTTACCTTGCGATATTGTAGATTGCCATGTGTGGTTTTATATATCACCTTTTCCACATTAATTGATATGGTCCTTGTCCCATTAAAAAAAAAAATTATACTGTATTTGCTCAGGTTGGTATATCTAGATAACATTTTTGGTTTGGCCTTTGTAACCTTTTGCCCTACAGCTGTACCTTTTATTAAGTTATTTTGTGTTAAATGATGGAATTCATTATTATGACACCATTAAAGCTGTCTTTCATGTAGTAATAGATCTGTTAATGCTGTGGTGTAATTTCACATTTTGCTGTCAAATTTAATGCGTAAAGTATACTGTGGCACAGGAAAAACTGCCACTGAATTATAGCTCTTCCCTCTGTGTGTGATTGGTGAGGCCAAAAAAAAGCTTGATTTCAGTGCAGCTTTTTAAAAATTTGTGTTGCAACGTGCAGAGCTTTTTGTGCTTTTTTTTGGTGGAAAACTACTTGAATTGGCGAAAACGCACATGCACGAAATTGTTTTGCATGGTCTTTCACAGTGATGTTTAGTGGTAAATGAGACCTTTTAGCTGTACTCTTCTTCAACGCATGTGAATTCAAGGGGGCTTTACAACGCATGTTGTAATGAGGTCGCATAACACGTCTTGGCCAAAATCTGCGGAAAGTCTGTGGTCATTTAAAAAAATTGTGAGCTCCTCCGAATATTGCGGCGTTTCCTTGATTTTGTGTTAATTGCAAAATCCTGTAGGGACTGAATTGTCTAAATACATCCAATATAAATTACCTTGGAACCAGCTGGTTAAAAAGAAATTGCAAAAATGACCATACATAATCTATATATGTTGTTTCCCTATATTTACATGTATTTATGTGTATGGGTAAGCCATATAATTTTGACATATAGGGGACACATATACTTCACCATAATATCCAAATTCGTTATATATGTTTTGATCATATATGACTGTACATGTATCATATGAAAACCTTTCTCGGATATATTGACATATATGTTCATATATCAGATTTCTGTATAGGAATGCTGTTCGCATTGTAAACGCTTAAAACAGAAAGCAATTAATTCCCGATGTCCAGATCTTTTCCAGACATTTTCAAGATGTACTGTATGCATGCTTATGCAGTGCCATGGCTGTGTCACGATGCATGCTGTAATTTTTTGCCAACTGAGTAAAGGACAAAGGAGCAGTGTTTCAAAGAGAGTATGGCTCGTCGTTTTAGCAGTTTTAGCATGCTTAGAAGAGTCCAAAATAGCAATCCAAACATTTCCTTCAAACACCATCATGTATCCCAGTTAAGATCATGTTAACCAGCAGACTCTATCTCTTTGAAATCTTTGAAGTTTCAGCTTTTTAAGAGAAAAGAAGATTCACATAGTTCATAGCTACTTGCCTGTAACTTTTCTTGAGAAGCATGAACAGTCACTCAAAGCAACAGAATGCACAAGCATCTGGTTGTGCCAAAGCATTTCTAGCATAGATGCTTCACAAACAGATGGAGCACGCACTGTTTTGGTTCTTCTCTGTATAGCAAATCCCCAATCCTGATGGCAAGGACATGTGATCTTACTATGCTGGGCAATGAAGGCAATCACTTGATGTGATAAGTGGTTATAGACAGGGTTTAGAACATGAGGAGGCGCTACTTTTCCATGGCATACAATATTTTCATTCACAAGAGAAAAAGAAACATATTTTGTGGATAGAAAAAAAAAGAAAAGCAATGTTAATGTGGTAGGACTGATGGGCAAAAGTTGGATTTCTTTTAAGAAATTCGCTGTTTTCATTAGTTCATTTTGATGCTGAAATCATCATTTGATTGTAAGTAATTACTGGGAATGCATTCATTTTGTTGAAGGATGGGTCAAAGAACTGATACTTCTCCAGTCCTGACTGACCTTTTTTTTGTTTGTTTGTTTGTTTTTTTGTTTTTTACATTATGAGTTTACTCATGTAAAAATAGTTTCCTTCTAATTCTCCCTAGCACCAGGCAAGTAAATTGAGACTTTTAAGCAATATTTTGCTGTACACATTCTACATATATTCAGTGTCATGACATAATTATCATTATCACATTAGATAGAACGTGTTCTCTAATTCTCACAATATCCTCCTTGGTGCTGTAATCTTGCTGGGTTCTTGGATAGAGAGAGAAAAGTGTCACAAAACTGACTCACTTCTCCAAGAAAAAAAACCCACAATAGAAAGGATTGTAGATTGTAATGAGATTATTGTATATTTTGCAGATTGCTTTTCCAATTAGCAGTTATACCAGCATGTACAAGAGAAAGAATTGTGAAAAAGATCATTTCTACTAATTTGTGCATCGGGTGTTGTGTATGAGTCAGCTTTTACTATATTGTTACATAAGATTGTGGCATTTTTCTGTGTTCTGAAAAGGCATATTGTGGTTTGCTTTTGTTTCATTGCAACATGCTATTATATAGCTATGCTATAATACTGCATATTTTTATATTTGTTTTTGTAGGAAAATATAACCTACTTTTTGTCTTCTGTCTGGGGGCCTCACGCAGCCATGCCATTTGGCTGTTTAATTTTCGGAGAGAAGAAGGATTATAACAGTCCTGGTGAGGTCACTGACAAATATGACCTGGGGCAGATGGTCAGATCGTAAGCATAACTCCACCTCTGCACTCTTATTTATGTTCTTTCACTTGTGACCATATTGCCACGCTTCCTATATGAGTTTTTGCTCTCTACAAAAACAGGGAGGAGTTTTGTGAGATTTTTCGGGCAAAAGAGAAGAACACACAGAAAATGTACACCTGCAAGAAGTTTCTGAAGAAAGATGGGAGGAAAGTGCGAAAGGCTGCAAAGAATGAGATACTTATCTTGAAAATGTAAGTTGTTGGTGTTCGGTGTTTCAGAGTTTTCTGCTTTATTTCTAAGTAGCCATACTGGGAGTTAATTATTTCCTTTTTTGCAAGTGAATGCCCCTTTGTAGAACTTTTTCTTCTGCTTCCTGTCTCACAGTCACAAACTGTCTCGTCCTCTCTTATCCTCACAGGGTGAAGCATCATAACATCCTCCAGCTGGTTGATGTCTTTGAGACAAGAAAAGAGTACTTCCTCTTCCTGGAACTGTGAGTTGAACACATTGGAGTGTGTGTGTGTGTGTGTGTGTGTGTGTGTGTGTGTGTGTGTGTGTGCATTCTGAATGCTGATTTAAGTCGGTATGAATGCTGATTTAAGTCGGTTCTATATAAAATTGTTATGTGTAATATTATGTATGTTATAGTATGTTGTATAATGATTTGATTTGTTTTATTAACTAATGTATTATTCTGCTATTATTTTATTATATTTATTACTAATGTTATTATTTTATTTAACTATGGGTCTGTATTAACTAAGGTAGGTGAATTATGTTTAATGTATGGAATTATGTTTAGCAATGTATGTAACCATTGGATACCCAATGGAGCAGTGTATATACTGTAGGGGTGTGTTCTATGAACACTGGATGGTTCTATAGCCTAGTTCACACTGCACCAACAGACGCTGACCAACACCAACAATCACCAACTGTTAAAAATTGTCTGTTGGATTTAGAATGCTGTGAAACACAGCTGTGATGTCCACACGGCCCCAAGAGACACCAACAAACGTTTTTATGGACAGTCAGACTAGTTTAAAAATGGATGATCTTTTTACCACAATCAAAATGTTACTATCACTAGTACTGAAACGAAAAAGATTGTGGGTGAAGCCTTAGTTGTTGCCACGTAAGAGACATGCACTTACTTAATGTTATGCAGAGAACTGCAGACAGAGGACGTGCAAAGCTTTCAAATCTTTGCTCGGTTTGACAACAGCAAGGTCATATATCACAAACAAAAATTTTAAGCAAATGTAAGTTTTAAACACTTGTTGTGATTTCGCTTCTTACTTCATGAAACAGAATACGGAAAATAGCATACGGTTAGCTGATGATCCCGATTAAAACCAAAACACAAGAGCAAATGATCCTCATCAGGGTTCAAAATGAACAATTTTATTTAAATAACACATCTATGCATAATTTACTCTCTTATTTCTGATTCATCCTGAAATCTGCCATTTTACCCACAACAACGATTTAGCATGCATAGCACGTAGTGCACAGGCTTTCGTTTCTATGGAGTTTTCAGAGACGCTTTCTCATCGTCATGGCAATAGTTCATTCCCAGGTCGGATTACGCCAGAGTTTGTTGGAAAATCAACACACTGCTCAGACATTCCACAACTGACAAAAGGTGATTGATCATGTTTAGTTGGTGAAAACAAACGGCAACCAACGGTAACAAATGCAACTGGGTTAACACACTGATCTGACAAAACCCGACAAACGTGTTTGTTGTCGTTGGTTGGCGTCTGTCAGTGCAGTGTGAACTAGGCTGGGTTTGCAGTTACTGCGTGTGTGAGACCTGAAACCATCAAAAAAAATTATCAAGTGACTGTAGGCGTACTATTTGATATAAATAGCATTTTCATATGGCCATCATTTCTCTGGACCCTTCCTCCCGAATTCAAGCTGGAACCCTGGCCGTTTTCATAGAACCATCTGGTGTTTCTAGAACCACAGTTACATACAGGGTGTAACAAGCATTCGATTTAACCCCTTCTAACAAAAAATATAATAGCTTCCAGCTGGTTAATATCAGTCACATGTGCCCACACATCATTGATATGTTAAAATAAAAAGCTGACTTTGTTATCATTTTTGTTGTTGTGAAGTTTTAACAAAAGTGATGGGACAGAAACAGATGCTAAAAAAGAAAGGGAGGTACTGTTTCTGTTTCTAAAACTTGAGCCACTGCTCACCAAATTCAATTCTGTGCCATATGTGTTCTTGGATTACCAAGCTACAGTATCTCACAAAAGTGAGTACACCCCTCACATTTTTGTAAATATTTGATTATATCTTTTCATGTGACA
>JANDJT010000012.1:23884825-23924952 GCA_024331685.1 Stegophilus panzeri | reverse complement strand
TATATATATATAGATAGATAGATAGATAGATAGATAGATAGATAGATAACAGACCGTTTGAGAAAAATATTGCTTAAATAATCCACTATGGACCTTTGAATTTTCCCTAAATCACATCCAAGATAATAGACATCAGTAGAAATTTTGCGAAAACATAGCCGAAAAAATACATCTTCCCCACTCCTTACTGACCCACTCAAAAACCCTGATGCCCTGATGATGTATGAGTTTTCTTAGAGATTCAATGAAACATTTTTTTTTTACATGAATTAACATTGGAAATCATTGAGTGGTCTCAAGAGGAGCTGCAGTACTGTTCTGGAGTGTGAAGGAGGATGAAGTATCCATATAAAGTTGTTGTCAGTTGTGTCACCAGTACAGATACTGAAACAAACAGTTGTGGATATGGAAAAGACATGGAATAATGGCTGCTTGCTTGAGAGTGGACCACAGAGACATTTAGAGGAAAAGTGCTGCAAAACATGACTAAAGGAAGAAGAGAAGGATATGCTAGTACTCTTATGTGGTGCATTTTTACATAAATGCATTATACCTTGTGCTTTGTATGCATGCTTGTCAGGTTTGTGTACAATTCATTCTTTGAAACCATTAAAGTCTGATGTACTGAACTGTTTTCCTGCGACAGTTCTTGTTTTGCTAGGGTGTGATTTAGAATTGACTGACTCTGAATTGGTAATTTTTAGAATAACTGAGCCTAATAAATCTTTTATTGAAGCAGTACAGGGCTGAAAAATCTATTTTGCTGTTATGCTATGTTTACAGCTGAATGTGGGTATGCATGGGAGCTACAACTCCAGAGCACCATTCTGGGACACCTGACAGTCAATCCACCAGGTCTTTAATTTGTCCTTGATTGACGTTTCATAATCCTTCTCCTTATGATGAACCTTTTGTCTTTACCTTTACAGGGCAATTTGAGAAACAATTTGTTTTAAACAACAATAATAACTAAATGGGACATGAATGAAAGAAATTCCTAATCACTGAACAGTGAATCAGAAAGCAGGGTGGGCCGAAACACAAGTTGTAATCGTTTACACAGTTGAATTCTTTGTTGCGTGCCAAATAGTTGCCAAAACCCAGTCCATTAATTTAAACAGTTAAAACAGTTGATTGTTGTAAATCAGTCTAAGATTAAAGTGTCTAAATGCTCAGCATACTAATGCTTCTAAAGGTAAATAAAGTAATAAAGTAAAGTCATCCTGCCTGCCAATTTCAGCGTCAGTGAAGAGTCGGATGTCTTTTTACCCAGTTTAGCCTTTTGTAATGAAGCATAATCTCTTCTGACAGGAGATTAATGATGGTCCTTTCCCCACCCTAACACGGCTCCAGATGAGCGAGGCAGACAGACGAATGAAGGGAGGGAAGGAGAAAGGGAAGGCTTGAGGTCTGTCATCATGCCATACTGATACAGGTTCTGGTTAAATGGAATCACTAAAACAAACTGAGGTTTCTAAGGCTCTCAGTTTTTCTCCCCCACACAACCTTTTTGATTCTAGGAAGTTGTATTGTTCTACACTTAAATGTGTGTTTCCCAAAAATTACAAACTGTCTGTCAGAAAAAGAGATATTAAAAAGAAACATGCTTCACGTTCACGCTTTCTTCCACTGTTGTGAACCACTGAAGCACAAAGAGGAACCTGATCTGACACTTTGGTTGTGTGTTTGAGAGGAAAGTGAAGGTAATGCTCTGGGAGTTCGCTCCTGATGCTAACATTTGTTCCATAGACTGCAACAGCTGCTGAAGTCCTTTGCAACTCTGTCTTGTGTTGACTGACTAATTGTTAAGTGCTGTGTGTGTGTGTGTGTGTGTATATATATATATATATATATATATATATATACTGTATGTATGAGGGAAGAAGTGAGTCTCGCAAATGCCTCAGGACACTACTACTTGCATACATGGTTAATACCTACTAAATCATATCCCTAAACAGGTACTGAATATTGTTTCAGTGTTTAATGAAAATGACTTAAACAGAAGCTTGCCATTTAAAGCCAGAGGCCTATCCAAATCTCACCGATCTTAAGTCTACACAGTGAGCATGTGTAGAATGACAGCTCTTTAAGTAAAAATTTCTAAAAATGCCTCAAGCTACCTAGATATTAATCATGCAGTTTAAATTTAAAGGAAATGGTTCAGGGTGTAATATGATTTGGGACCTTTATACTTGCTTAGCTGCTAATCAGAGTTAACATTCTTCTATAATCAACAGAAAAACCTATATTACAGGGAAGAACAGTTATTTCTGCCTCTCTCTCTCTCTCTTTTGTCCACTCATTCTGTACACCAGTCAGCCATAACATTAAAATCACTGACAGGTGAAGTGAATAACATTGATTATTGATTACAATGGCACCTGTCAAGGGGTGGAATATGTTAGACAGCAAGTGAACAGTCAGTTCTTGAAGTTGATGTGTTGGCAAGCTTAAGGATCTGAGCAACCAAATTTTGACTGGGTCAGAGTATCTCCAAAACAGCAGGTCTTGTGGGGTGTTCCCAGTATGCAGTGGTTAGTACCTACCAGAAAAGTGGCCCAAGGAAGGACAACTAGTGAACCGGCGACAGGGTCATGGGCACCCAAGTCTTATTGATGAGCGTGGGGAGCGAAGAATAGCCCTTCTGGTCTGATCCTCTTTCAGCAGGATAATGTGTCCTGCCACACTGCAAAAAAATTGTTCAGGAATGAACAATTGAGGAACATGACAAATAGTTCAAGGTGTTGACTTGGCCTCCAAATTCCCAATCTAATTGAGCATCTGATTGAGCATCTGTGGAATGTGCTGGATCAAAGTCTGATCCATGGAGGCCCGACCTTGCAACTTACAGGACTTGCTAACATATTGTGTTGGTGTCCAAGACGTCCATGCCTTGAAGGGTCAAAGCTCTTTTGATGGCACAAGGGGGACCAACACAGTATTAGGCAGGTGGCGTTAATGTTATGGCTGATTGGTATATTGGACTAAAGCAAACTCCTCCTGTCACTTAACTTTAATGGCTATTTATTAAATGGCCTAAGAAAACGTCACTCTCATTTTAAACAATAAAATACATGCTGTGTAATTAAATAATATTAAGACTCCAAATACTTGATTCAGCTGAACAGTATATAAAGTGGTAGGAGATACCTTGATCTTTCTGTCAGTTTTGGTAATAAAAAAAAATATTCTTGAACAAATGTAGCTCAAAATAATATAAAATAAAAATAATTACCCAATTATCTTTGCAACATTAGTGTGTTTTTATCAGCATAGCTCTCATATGTGAAACACTTAAATGTGCGACTGATTGAAATTACTTCACCATTCTCTCATTAAGTCATGTATTTATCTATATATGCATGGATAGAAAATCTCTATCACATTTGTCCGCTAGCCTCCATAATTTAATATTTTTGCTTAACCTATTTTTAAAAATTAATATTATTAGTATTATTTAATTGCTGTGAACTTAAAATTTCCAATTTAGTCATTGTCACATCCTACAAGCTTAGCTGTGGCTTCTCTATCACATGACAGATCTATATTAACCCAGCAGATGTGTGATGGATAACGCATGTTCCTCCTAGTTTGACATCCTTTCAAACTGTTGCACATCCAGTGCCATAGAATGTGCTTGGAGAAGAGTGCTAACATTATTCTGTATACATGTGCTTACAGACACCCACGATGTGGTAGTGTAGCTATGATTGACAGGAGAGAGAGGAAGACCATCCTTCCCGCAGAGAGCATAGCCAATTATGCACTATTTGCCTTCTGGCTACAGGGTGAAATATTCTCGCTAGGAAATTTAAAACAAACATTAACAAGGGAGAGTTCTGAAGTAAAAATGCTAAGGCACGTTTCTGCTTGCACAACACATTTCCTGAAACTTCACTCAGTTGCCTTTTTTTGTACCTCTTTGAGGCGTTCAAATGGAGTAACATGGCTTAAGTTTGTGAATGTGGTATGTGTGGTTTAGACTGTAATGTGTGTGGTATAGATCACCATAGATATAAAAGCTCAGCTGATGACTAACATGACTAGCCACAAATTCCTAGATCTCATATTCTCTTTTTTTAAAAATTCTCATTATATTGAGAAGTTGCTAACAGCCTGTTACAGGATCTGACCCGCTGTCATGAGGTTTAAGAACTGAGGAGGTATCATGCTATTCTTGTATGTAATGCTAAAACAGGCATCAACCATTTGCATGTCATTACACTGGTATACTCTAACCACTGCTTTCTAGTCATAATGACAGCTGTAAATGAACCCTAGTGTTAATAGCAGCTCTACAAAAGACCACCCTCATGAATCCAGTATTACCTTTCAGTCTGTTCACTCTTAGTGGTTAACTTTTGTCATAAATTACAATGTTAAAGAAAGACATTATGCAAGAGGATTATTGGGCCTGCTCCTTTTATTTTGACATGACCCACAATAACGGATATATTGTTAAAGTTTATGGCTAAATCAAAAATGCTCTTTATTTCATTTGATTTGATTTGATTAAGATTCTTACTTACAATAGCAGTCTGGCAAGCAGTGAAGCAACTTGAAGATTATAGAACCACAGAGTGGAAGGGAAGTGGGAAAATAGTCTATATGACAATAGCTGAATAACAGATAAAAACAAAGGTACTATAGCACAACATAGAGACACAGAAATGTAAACATTTATAAAAGTGCTTACTTAGAGTGAGAATAGGTACATGTTCCAGTAAAAAACTACTTAATATAATGCTTAAAAACTGAAATGGGAATGAATTTGGACAGAGCACCTGGTATTACTTAACAAATACTGGTTGAAGAAATGGACATAAGTAAGTAGGAGACTGACCAAAGGAAAGCCTTGTAAATGAAAGTAAACCAATGGATATTATGGCAAATCTGTAGGGAAGGCCAGCTGACTGCAGAGTAAAGAGATTAGTGATGTTTTTTTTTTTTGAAGAAAGTGAACTGTGTAGTAAGATAGTAAAGCGTGTCAAGCTTTTGTAGTACAATTCTGTACACTATTCTGTCACCATAACCAAATAGAAGATCTTTTGTCATTTGAACAAGTGTAAGTTTAGTCGCATAACTGAAAAAGGAACCTGTCCCCATGTGTGACTGAGTGTGTGACTGTGTGTGTGAATTATGCCCTGCGATGGTCTGGCATCCCATCCATGGTGAATTCTACCACACTGGAGATAGTGTTACAGGTATAGGCACCGGATCCACCACAACCCTGACCAGGAAAAGCAGTTGTGTGTGTGTGTGTGTGTGTGTGTGTGCGTGTGTGTGTGTGTTTACGTGAACAACATTAGGTCTAATTCAGACCCCTGAGGGATACCTTTAGTAACTCAAAGAGGATGAGATTGTTGTTCTGATTTCACATCTAGCAATCTTTGAGAAATATAATCTGAAAAACAAGTAGGGGAGTGTTCTATTACCACAATGAAAATTGCAGCACAATGATGTTTGGTTTCTAAAGCAGACACAAAACAGCCACAAGCAGACAAAATACTGTGTGCATAATAATATTTTTAGCTGCTTATTTACCTGCCAGTGTGTGTGTTTGCATCTTAATAGGTTTAGTTCTCTTTTCAGCTGTTGTCAATCCTTTGGAACAGTGTGGCTTTTAAGTCAGTCCCTGTCAGTCTAACCAGTATTCAGTCTCTTTAAAGATTTGATTGAGAGAGCACTTTCTATTAGGACCATTATAAGAATGTCCTGGTAAACTTTAATGATCCAGGGCTAGTCCTGTGTATGAGGGGTCAGTGGATTATTCCCAGAGGTTTTAGTCATAAAATTGCTTTTCACAAATATGCACAAGGTTTGAACTTTGAAGTCATGCAAATTTGCTGTCTCCTACTTTGTATGGATTTGTGCAGAAAAAAAAGAAGTGCGGAATCATTTGTCTTACGTGATGTGTGCGATCTTGATCTTGAAAGCTACGAATCAGTCTTTGCCATGTTTTTGCATTAGAAGTGTAGCAATTCTTTGGTAATTTAGAGCCATCTGTAGCTGCACAATACTAACAGAACAAACACTTAGAAGGGTTTGGAAAGTCGCACTATTAGTCATTGCAAATGGAGCATAATAGCACCTATTAAATGCACATAAAATGACGCCTTCTCAAAGACTATCTTTGTGCACAGTTCTGTGAACTTCTGTCACACTAGCAGCCTGTGCCAACTTCACTGTGAATGCTCTAAATTACCTGAACTCAATCTTTTTCAAAGTACTTCCACACCAGCTCAGTATTTTGCCAAATGATTGTTGTCATAACAGCCTCTAGGCATTTTGTGTGCTTTTTAAAATTTCTTTATTTAATTTTTTTTTATTACAACAACAATTTCAACAGGATTTTCTTGAACGCTCATGTCCTATTTTAAATACAAACCACTGTTGTTCATTAGCTTTTATTTATCTTATAATCATATAAGCCAAAACCTGAATCAGTGAGGACTTTATTGAGTTTAGTATGCTGACAGAGAGCTGAAAGTACTAGAGGACTATATTTCTCATTACATCTCCATTAATTATGGCTGGTGATTGCTTGTGTCAGTTGAAAGGTCACAGAACTAGAAAGGAAACAAGTTTTAATTAATTCTAATTAATTCTAATTAATTCTTACATCTCTTAATTTGATGCTCATGATTATTGCAAGCTGCTGCTACAGTGTAAAAATGAGGCAGGAATTTATTCATGCAGTCACTTTAACTCCTTAGCACTGGCCAGATTTATTAGGATGAAAAAAAAATCCCATGTTGGAAAACTCAGCAAGGGTGTGCTGTGGACAACAATAGTTTTAGGTCAATATAGGCAGTAGCTGAATATTCCAAGACATTTATCTGACTACTTGAACTTATTCCAGGAGCATTCATTTGTCATGCATTAATGTTTTAATGTTAGTACCTTGTGCGATTTCCAAACTCTTGAAATGTTGGCATGTTTATTGTATTCTTCCAGTGAATTGGGTGCAGGTGAGTTTGGTGAATCCCTTTATTTCAGTCCTACCCCCCTCAGGTCCTAAGTCATAATGTGTGTTTTTTTCCTTCTCCTCTCTGTTCTCCTTCGTTTTTCTTTTTGTAATTTCATTTCCTCCCACTAATCCTTTATCCTAATGCCATAAAATACAACAGCCCTTCCATATGCTGAGTTCCTTATGTAATTTTGATGGGAATAAAGTAAAGTAGGTTCAATATGGAAAATATCACACCGCGTCAAACACTCTCTCTTAGTGTGTGCGTGCATGCATGTGTGCACAGGTACTGTGGGAATGGGAGCATGTGTTTGATGGATCAGCCAGAAGTCCGGAGGTGTCGTCAGGGTCAAAAGGGGATAATGGTCCCACTTTTCCTGCTTTCTCCTGACCTCCCACGCAGCGTAATCTGAACAGGGCACTGGGGCTACACAGTGAGAGTAAGTGGACCCCAGAGGCCAGCTCTGCCACACAGGGAGCTGGGCTGTGTTTGTGTATGAGTGTGTGGGTGTGTTTTGGGCTGGCGGTGGAAAACAAGTTATAAAGTTGGTATTACAGATTGTGTGTCATGTAATAGTCTTCAAATGGCTCACTCAGCTGTGGTACTATTTCTGCCATGCAGAGGTGGGTCCTACTGACATGTGTAAGTTTGGGTAGACTTTAGCCATTACAAGGTCAACTCAAAAATATTGGAATGACTTGTTTATTTCTTATCCTTGCCTCTGAATTGGCAAATTACTAAATGGAGAGAAAATAAAATAAGGGAAAAGAAATAAAACAAAGCACACTGAGAGACATTTTCTAAGGCAGGTGCATATTCCTTTGCATTGCAGATTCCATTATCCTGAAGTCAATGGGTATTTTGAATGGGTTTTTGGTGAAATGCTGAAATAAGGTCTGTGGTTAACACAAGCTCAAGATATTTTCATGTTTTAATCTATGACATAAAATATATCAATAATACACCACTCATGGTTTTGTTAAGCTTTTACATATCTTGAAAAAGCCGGTTGCTAACAAGTGGCTAAATGGTACTACAGAAGTTGTCAGAGACATTAAACGTCATCGCACCGAACAGGAAAACATATCTACTACAGCCTCGCTGTGTTGTGCTCTTGCAAACTATTCCAACTCAAACTTGTAGATTTATTAATTTATAGTATTTTCCAATTGTAGTGTTTTTTTTTTAATTGCAGTGCTATAAAGCTTAGAGGTGGTGATGTTCAAGTAATGTGACTATGATGTAGTTCGTTCATATTGGCTTTTTGTAGAGGGAAAAGGGTGGTGCTAACCTCTGGGTTGGCCTACAAAAATACGTCATCCCTGCAGCACTTTATTAGTGGGGGCTTCAGTCTCCTATGATTCAGCACAGCCGCCTGTAAAATGTTCAATCAGTCTTTCACTAAATGAATTATATTTCTTTATTTTTGTAATATATTTCTTTTTTTTCTAAGCATAAAAGCAGTGACAGATTAGTAAACATTCCTAAAACTGACCCCAGACTCCTCCCCTTTGTTTCACAATTGCATGCTTTGATCCAAACAAAGTGTCCAGTGCAAAGCCTCCCACAATAGCTCACACCATGAGTCTGCTTACTACATCTTGCATGATCTCTCTATAGTGAATTGCCTCCATGACACGCCAGATCGATGCATCTGCTTTAAGGACTGCAGTGCATCTCATCCTCATGGACTGCACCAGATTTGTCAGTTTTTGCTGTGAGATGTTACTCCACTCTTCCATCAAGGCATTTGCAAGTTCTCGGTCACGTCTGGAGAAACACACGGTTACATGTAATTTTCCACTGCAAGGATGATCAGCTGTCCTTCCTGTCTCCCTGTAGCACTGTCTTAGGCGTCTTATATTACACACATTGCAGTTTATTTCTCTGGACACGTCTGCAGTCCTCATGCCTCCCTGCAGCAGGCCTATGGCATGTTCACGCAGGTGAGCGGGAACCCTAGACATCTTTCATTCTGGTGTTATTCAGAGTCAGTAGAAAGGTCTCTTTAGTGTCCGAACTTACAGTAACTGTGACTTTAATTGCTAATGCATGTAAACTGTTCATGTCTTAAGGACTGTTCCACAGGTGCATGTGCAATAATTGTATATGGTTCATTGAACAGCATGAAAAACATTTTTTAAACCCTTTCCAATAAAGATCAGTGAAGCTTATTTGGATTTGACAAAATTATCTTTAAAATACAGTCTCCTGATATATATATATGCAGAGTATATTAGCATGTATGGTACAGTGCCCATTGTTCCCTTACCCATTGTTATGAATGAGTAAGGGAATTTGGCCTATGTGTTACCTCATATTTATACCCCTGTGAAACAGGAAGTCATGATTGAACAATTTCCTGTTCCTAGTCACCCAGGTGTTCATATGAATTCATAAGGGTGCCAATAATTGGGATACAGCTATATTTAACAAAGTTTTTTTAAATATATATATATATAAACCTGTGTTTTGTTTGCAATTGTTTGATATCCATGACAGAAGAGTATTTTTGTGAATTTTTTAAACAAAATATCAAAAGGTTAAATAGTATAAATAGTAACTGTGAGCAGTTGTAGTGTATGGAAAGTCCACTATGGACATAGGAGAGTATAAAAAGCAGATTAAGCAGCAGTGAAAAGCATTTAAAATTGCAACAACACCAACAACAACAACAACAATAATAATAATAATAATAATAATAATAATAATAATAATAATTAAATTGTATGTAGTATTAGTGTATAATAAATATAATCAATACAGTAATGTGTAATAAATATAATCAATATATCAGTATATTGCACAGAAACAGTCCTTAGTGACAGTAAAGTGGTAACAGTACCCTTAGAAATATTTTAACATGCCCAAAAGTGAAAGAAAATGGTAAAAAGGTTGCCCATGAATGTTTTTGAGCTGTCAGTGAGGTGACCAGTGTGTGGGAGGTAGTGGAGGCATGAGTGACATACAGGAAGAAGGAGTAGTGACTGAATTACAGTTTATTCAGAATCCTGGTGGCCTGCAGGTAGAAACTGTTCTTCAGCCTGCTGGTTCTGGATTGAATGCTGCAGTACCGTCTGCCTGATGGCAGTCTGGTAAACAGTCTGTGTGCTGGGTGATTACAGTCTGTAGTGTTTTTGTGAGCTTTCCTCAGACATCGTGTATGGAAGATGTCCTGTAAGGCTGGGAGTTTGCTGCCAATAATGAATTTAGCTGCTCTCACGACTCTCTGAAGGGCCTTGCGGTCACGGAGGGAGCAGTTGCCAAACCAGACAGTCATGCACCCAGTCAGGATGCTCTCTATAGTGCATTTGTATAAGTTGTTCAGGATTTTTGTGGGGGAGACCAAACTTACTGAGCCTCCACAGGAAGTAGATTCGCTGACAAGCAGACGTCAGGCATACAACATTTTTCCCTTTCTTCTTCTTAATTTGTACACATGTTGGACAACATGTACATACTATTAATCTGCATATGACTATGAGATAACCTGTGTTCCAAAAGTGGCAATAGACTTCTGTTATCTCCAACCTTCTCTTCTTCTGTGGCAAGTGCATTTTTTCTAAGTTCAATTATTGCCATCACTGATGGAACAATGAATTTTGAAGTATACCAACGAATTCTACAGTAAAATGTCAGGACATCTGTCCATGAACTGAATCTCAAGAGAAAGTGGGTCATGCAGCAAGGCAATGACAAGCCATTCTACCAAAGAATGGGTAAAGAAGAATAAAGTTAATGTTTTGGAATGGCCAAGTCAAAGTCCTGACCTTAAGCCAATATAAATGATATGGAAGAACCTGAAGCAAGCAGTTCATGTGAGGAAACCCAAAAAACACCCCAGAGTTGAAGCAATTCTGTACTGAGGAATGGGCTCAAATTACTCCAAGCCGATGTGCAGGACTGATCAACAGTTACCGGAAACGTTTAGTTGCAGTTATTGCTGCACAAGGGGGTCACACCAGATACTGAAAACAAAGGTCCACTCACAGATATGTAATATCAATATTGAATATTTTTGTCTCGTTTGTTTAATTGGGTTCTCTTTGTCTACTTTTAGAACTTGTGTGAAAATCTGATGATGTTTTAGGTTATATTTATGCAGAGATAAAGAAAATTGAAAAGGGTCCACAAACTTTCAAGTACCACTGTATGCATGTAAATGCTCACAATTTTGACACGCCAACTAATGCTGCAGTCAATGATCCAATAATAGTAATTTATAATAGTAAATTAATGACCACATTACCTGTCCTGGAGAAATGTAACTAATTATGTGTCCATCAACATCTCTTTTGCAGTCAGCAAGTTACTTCATTTTGGAAAAGCACTCTTTTTTTACTTTTAAATTTTTGCCATTGTGCTTTTTTGCAGCAGATCATTGTTCCCTACAACAATAGTATACAGCAATGCTAGTCTTTTAGGTGTAAATTCCTTCATGTTTGCATTTCTTTGCTTTGGGACAGGGTCCCAACATTCAGCTGTGTTTCTTTTAGACTCTCTTAGACCACCAATTCTGAAATTATACTTGCTGAGCACATTAGTTATACACTATGTGTATTCTTAAAATTAAAAACCTAATCATCTTCATGGGCCATCATCATCTATTTTCTGAGCTTTGAGTATGATATCACACTCAGTCAAGTTCAAGGAGAATCAAGTTACAGGACCATATCTTACATAGTGTTCTTCTCTTGACAAGCTGTGTGAAAAGTCCATAGTGTGTCTACAGCTGTCTTGATATAAATCAACTATAGAATCCCAGATCGGACATTAACAAGGGCACCACAAAAGGCTCAGTCTGTGGCTTCCACTTTTGCTTATTTTAAAGAAGAAGAGTGTTATGGATTCCCACAGATTATGTGTTTATCATTCGGGATAAAGTCTTAGGCACTGCACATTTTTGTATTATCCCCTTTCTAACTGACTAAGGGCTTGATGTGCTACATAATTACCTCATAAGTTGGAAAAAAAAAAAAGTATTTGAAGCTGGGGAAAAAACACGAACGTGTTGGCAGAGTGACTACACTACACCCCTACACAACTACACTACATCTATTAGTAAAGTGTTTAACCTCTGTGCTTTCCCCTGTGTTTGCAGTGGTTTATTGCACTCTAACTCTCTCAAGTTCTCAAACTAATTGCTTCTTTTACTGCTTTGTCCAGGAGGCAGGGTCATATCCTGCAGGTATTCCATGCTATTAGATCTGTTCATCTACACAACCTATCCTTTGCTGTGCTGCCACATTTATACTGTCATCTAAAGTCTCTTATTATGTTCTCTTTTGTTTGAATATAAAGCTCATCAGGCAGCTTCTGCATGAATAAGCCTGCTCTGACATGGGCGCCTGAAATTGCTCTGCATTTCGCAGCAATTTAGGTGTCAACTGTCAATGTCTGAGATTGTGCCGGGCATGGACAAGGCCATTAATTACCACCATCATCCTCGCTGACATCGGAATATGCCTGAATTCTGCTCTTTGTAGAATACTGATGTATATTACAGGTACAGTGCACAGTGCCAAAGGATTGTGCACTAACCACTGCACAGAATCAGGTAAAGACCTGTAGGATGACAGCATATTTATTTTAGTGTTTGAAGGTTTACACTGAGAGACTGTAACAGTACTTACACTTTAAACGTCTACTATATTATGTAAGGGAATGTATGTTTTTCTTGATGGATCTTACTGGTCTTATGAGGAATATTTTCTTTTCTGTTTTCCTTTCATTTTTTGTTTGCAGAAAGCACTTTCAAAAGCAAGAAAAGTTTAGCGTATCAAGAGCTGGGACACTGCGTATCTAAAAAAAAATAAATAAAAATATCAATGTAATAGCATCAAGTCTTATCAATAAGAAACATTTCTTTTCTCTTTCTCTTAAAGCACACCTATTATGGTTTTTGAAATATTACCTTTCATGTAGTGTGTTTGTGAATGTAAAAAAGTCTGCAAAGTTTCAAAAATCAAAGTGCACGATGAACGTAGTTATTGACTCCAAAAAGAAGGAACCGATTCTGAACAGCTGAAATGAGTCGTTAGTAATTCCAGCCTTACTTCCTGTACTAACCTGCGTAGGTTTGTAACAAAAAGCCCTGCCTCTGGTCTTCATTGGCTGCTTGCGAACAGCCTTGACCCACCCTCAAACACTACAGTTGTAGTTGTCCTGAGTTAGGTTCCTGTTGTCACCATGTCTAGAAGACGCTGTTTTTTCTCCTGCCAAAGGAAAACCACTTTGCATGGACTACCAAAGGATGAGGATGTAAAGTGTCCGTGGTTAGAGTTCATTTTTAAAACAATACCAAATCATTTCAAGTCCGACCTTTGTTTGTGTTCCCATCATTTCACTGACGACTGCTTCTCAAATCTAGCTGAAGTTAATGTGGGATTTGCAAAACGTGGGGCCGTACCCACTTTATTTGGACCATATAGCGCCTCTGGATGACAATCTGTAAGTGTGATGAATTTATGTATATATTTTCTACCGAGTGTTCCAAATGCATAGTTTTGCATTGTATATGTGTACAGCCAGTGCACAGCTAACTCATGTTATTGTCAAACTATATATAAAATTACCATTGAGAAACGGCCTGTTTTTATCGTGCTTGCGATGGTGGTTCGAGTTGATCTTCCGATGTATCACTATCAGACTTGGGCTCAAATTGATATTGTTGTATACCTGTACAGCCAGTGCACAGCTATAACTCACGTAATTGTCTTGAAATACCTCTGCTAATCAGCTGTGGGCCCAATATTACCTCAAATGATGGTTCGAGTTCAAACTGGTAAGGATAAACAGACATTTCACAGACGGAGCTGAAACTCAGATATGGTAGTGGGCATTTCCTTTTTGACATGTGCTGTAAGACCAATCACAACAGACTGGGACATCTGACCAATCAGAGCAGAGTATGCTCTCTGAAAGGAGGGGTTTAGAATGAATCCTTTAGAACGGATCATTGAATGAGTCATTTTTGACACTGAGAAAATAGGCAATGCTGCAAATGAAAGTGTTTTTTGACCTTGGATGCATGTAAATGTAGTGTATGAGACCTTTAAAACAAAATTAGGCACGTTTAAAAACCATAATATGTGCACTTTAAGCTTTCTGGTAAAGATGAGAAAAGTTATAGTGTTTGGTTTTTATCAACTAATGTCAATTTATTTGACTTTCTTTTTTTCACATTCTGTCTGAATTTAAGAAAAATGTAACTTAGGGCATTCATGCCAGATAAGCGGATAGTGAATAGTACTTCATTAATCCCATGTGCTAGATTTGTTTTTACAATTGGTCTATTTGCTCCACCTACTCTGTCACTGCCCAAGGTCAACAACTGAGCATTGTGACTTGTCAGAAGGACTGTAACACACACACACCCTTGTTTCTTTCAGTGACACTCATATTTTCTAAAGTGTATTTGATCTTTTTTTTAAAAGACTTCATATGAACAATCAAAGGCAGATCATGCATATTTATCCTGCAAATGTCAGTGACATGGCACTCATCTGAACTGACCCTCAGTTGGGCAACTTCATTTATTTAATAAAAAAGACTTAAAAAATAAAAAATGACTCAAAAACAACAGCCATAATAATAATAATAAAAAGAGGAAGAAGAAGAAGAAGAAGAAGAAGAAGAGGAAGAAGAAGAAGATTATGAGCGAATTAAAAGTGATGGGGCAAAATGTGTTAAATTTGCCCAACATGTAATTAAAACCAATTAGGTTTGCCTGATTAGAGGCATCAATATCTCAGAAAGTGTAACCAATAATACAGAGACTACACATGCAATGCAGATGTGTCTCTTGAACCACCTTCACGATGGGATGCTTGTTACACCTGTGAGATTTTCGCCTGAGGCAAAGGCGTCTCATATGTTGTGGCTAGGTTTCCAGGAGTTTGAAGAGACACAACATATAGCATCTGATATATTTGGCATGTCCACAGAGAGACATGTCTGTGAGACAGGCAGGAAAAAAGTTTGGGACCTCTGCTATTCACTGTTGCCTAGCACACATGAACATGACAACATGCTTCATCTCTGTCCTGCCTACATTGGAGCCTATTAGCAGGAGTAGGAAAATAAAATCAATTTGAAGAGTACAGTCCTAAAGTCTGTTTAAATGGATTCTTGTAATGTCAGCTACAGGTATAAAGCCACTATAGCCTCTTATGGTTTTTAATTATCTAATGTTTAATAATGAATGAAGAAACATGAACATAAGACACAATCCTCCGGGTTCATAGACAAAACCACCTGGCAGAAACTTATTCCTCCTTTGTTAATCAAATGCTGTCCAGACATCCAAAAAGATTCATACTATAAGAACATAATAATATTTATAATATAAGAACATAATAATGAAATTCAAATAACTCATAGAAGTGAAATTTCTTTTTGATAGACAGTTGTTGGATTGAAGACCCTGGTTCCATCACCCAAGGCGTTAGCTTATGACATACTCTGTCCATATAAGTTGTTGAAGTATATTTTACAGTAGCATCTCATTGTGCTCTAAATGTTTAGCCAATGCATTATCTTATACGCTAGCACTCATGACACCTTTCACTTAAATGGACACAAGATTAGCCAATATTCAATGACCTGTCATGACAGGATTAAGGAAGAATTGTTTTTTCTCCGATGATGGTTGATTTGTTGTGCATTTCTTATTCTAATGTACCATGTTTTCGCACTAGAGTATGGTGAATTCTTGTAAGCCTAGCTAATATTCTCTCTTTCTTCCCATTTTACACATGTCTTAGTGTTCCTCTGTTAGATTTTCTATATTTTTTAAAGCAGATTCCAGTACAGTAAAAGCACAGACTAGCATTAGCTGGTTGCTGGTAAAAACTGGTTTCTTCTGGCCAGTACTGGTATATTGCTGGCCCAAGTTGAGCTTAATGGTGGTTTAGCTGGTAAGAAAGGAAGGTTACACTGAGAGATCAACTTAACCAGCATGAGCATAATGGAAGGCCAGCAAGACCATTCTGACCTTAGCTGACAAATTCTGGTTTACTGGTTATACTGGAAGACAATCTCATCCAGCATCAATATACCACTCAGGCATTCTGGGTTTTGGTCAAAGAAGGTCTTTGTTTTGTTTGGGATAGCCTGACCAGTAGAAAGCTTATGGTTGATATACCTTTCATGCTTCATGAAAGTTAATCTGAGAACTCAGAGACAAATGGCTCCTAAAAGCTGACTGGCTATACAATAAAGTTATCCATTTCCAAACTTTCTGAGAAACACAGGAACATTCTACTAGAATGTTGGATGGGCATCATGGGACTTGGGGGACAGGGTAAGCCAGACTTCCTGCTCGAGTGTGTAGATTTTAGGTGTAAGTAGTCTTCTAAAGTTACCATAGTAGCCAATGTATAAACATTTATTAATTTCACTTCTATGTTTTACTCTATAATATTATGAGGAACAAATCTGGAAAGAAAATTTGTGTGAGCATTTTATGTTTGTCAGATTATACCACATATTTTTTTTTTCCATTTTATGTTATTTAAATATTTATTTTTCTCTCTCAGTACATAACTGTGGACACAAAATGCTACTACCAGATCAGTCTGGCACCAGGAAGCTCCATAATATAATGTTTTTGTCCCATACAAAAAGAGTTTTAACTATATGTATACTTATAAATACTGTACATATCTCAAGGTGTGTGAGTCTCCGAGCTCCTCAGTCTCCTCTTACTAGGATTTTCTTGAAATTTAAGTCATGAATTGATAGTCATGTCCACTAATTCTGTTGTTTTATCTACAATTTCCCACAAAGTTTTCTTTCTTAAAATGTTTTGTAACTTTTTATTAAGAGCATAGCCAATTACATAAATTCAGTTTAAACCTGTTAGAACCCTGCTTTCATGCAAACTAATCCTGAATGCAGAAACATTCACAATTGTGGCTGATTTAAATGTCTTTTATTGTTAAAAAATATTTGTGCACATATCTAGTAGCATTTTGTATCTCCTTTGCCTTCATTACAGTGTGGATTTATGTGAGCATGAATTCTACAAGATGTGCAAGTATGGTGTGCCATGTGGAAAAGATTGCATTATACTGTTGCTGCAAAATGGATGTCTGCACAGCCTGCTCCCTTATACACATCCTTCAGCAGTACATGCAGAAGGCTTCAGAGTATGATGACAGTCATAGTCAGCCTAGAAGTGTAGAGGTTTGGAGAAGTGAAGCAGAAGCCAGCCCATTAATTTTAAACCATGAACCGGAGAGCTATGAAGAAGCTCAAGGCCCTAAAGAAGACCCTATGCACTGCTGAGTGGCACAGAAGACAAAGGAAGAAAAAACAGTGTCCCTAACAAAGTGTACAAATACTGCTCACGATTGCTAAAACAACTCTAGAAGATCCTCAATGTCCTGAAAGTAGAAATCTTGAAAGTAGAAAACAGGCAGCAGAGTGGAGTTTTGCTGAGGAATTTTCATTCTGAAGGAGGACATCAGAATTGTTTAGTTTGGGATAATGTCCTTTCTGAATGTAGATGGGAATATCTTTAGTGTTGTAACAAGGTAGAGTTCCTTTCCAGAAATGGTTATATTGACAGATCAGTGCAGAAAGAATGCCAGGAATACCAGGGCGAATGGAGCATATGGGGATTACCCAGCTAATCAGGTTCAGACAACATTGACCAAGTACCATGTTCCATTCATGATAGCAGACCTGATCCTGGATTATTACAAGTTCATGTAGCATCTCTGTTATTCTATTTGCCCTTGCATGTAGACTGTACATAGAGACTGTACACTGAAGTGGACCTTGCAGAGCATCTCCAAAAGGCTAGTGAAGAGTGAGGAGCTGGGCAGCTGGCTGAGACTGGTTGACCAGTCAGGGGCTGCCTGGCATATTCAAAGCATGGATATACCGGAATGGAACCCTGCCAAGGATCCTGTGGTCACAGGTGGTGTGTGAAGTCCCCATTTCCACCACTGAGAGCTTACAGAGGAATATCAGAATCTTTCTCTGGGTGTGGCTGGGGTTTCAAAGGAATCTAAGTAGCATTGCCTTCTATGGGAACAACACAAAGCTGTGGTTGCCCTTGAGGTCCCTGGAAGAAGGGTTCGATATGACACAACGAAGATATGTGATTTAGTACAGGGAGTCAAATGACCCCAAAATTGCCCCAGGCAGGGGTGGTGGTAAGGATAGGAATGAAGTGAAGTGCAGAAGAGACCATATTACAGGCTAAGTCATGACTGCTTCACAAGATCCTGGTAGTACCTGTAACACAGGAGAAAGTGTGCCTGGTGATTGCATTTGCAGAAACTTTAAACAAAATATCAAACAAAATGATTATTTATGACTTACTTACTTACTTATTGAATTTTCATCAACAGTTTTGCACCAAATACCTAGACCTAAAATGCTCAGCCCATCACTCCACCAATAAAAATATGCTAAAAGCAAAAAAGGAAGAAGGATGAGATGCATTTCAATACAGAGTCTGACTGATGCCAATAGGTTTATGTTTAAAATGTCAGTTAGGTTCATTACTGTTTCATTGAATGACTTTGGTTATGAAGTTCAGAGAAGTCATATCTCAGTCATATGGAGAAGCTGTGTGTCCAAGCGGGACAAGCGAAGCATGCACTGCCCAATAAAGATATCAAGATACGTTTTTCTCTGCAAAACCCACTCACCCACACTTTCATTCAAGAAACAATATTGCAGTGAGATGTCTGATAATTTGATTGGCTAAAATATAGAATTTTTCCAAGAGTGATGAATAATACAGACATATTTCTATTATATTTAATATAAAAACATTTCATTGGTGAATATATTAGAAATATTAGTATTAATTAACATTAACATTAACATTAATATTAATATTATTAGGAGACCGGGCTTCTCATGTAGCTTTAAAGAAATCTCCTCTGGTCGATACTCTCCATCATCTCTTACGAGTGTCTCTCATTCACCATTTTTGTGAAAACTGATCATGTGCATGCCTCACCTGCAAATTGAGTGAGGTAAGAGGGGTGTGCCTAATAGGCATTCACTGTTTCATGTCTAGTTGAGAAGTATATTAAATCAACGGGATAATGTTATTGGATCAGTGAATCACTAGAACTTAATGATTATAGAGAAGTCTGTTTAAATTCAGAAATGAAGAATGGGATTATTTTCAGATTTTAAGTCTGAGTATTTCATGTAATATACAAAATGCTATTATTCCAGAAGCTGAATGCCCCTTGCCAACTTTTTCCCAGCCCAAGCAGAAAACCATTGCTGCTTTCTTTTTACTTTCTTCTCTGGATCATACTGAGATAGTGCTTCCATCTAGACAATGCCTAGAAGAGCAGGCATGAGTGAAAATGTTTAAAAACCAACGGTGTGGTTCTGTAACGACCTCTTTCACCTTCTAACATGTCTGATGTTCCGCCAGATGGTTTTGTGGGAATGGAAGACCTGAAAAGGATTTCCTTTGTATGTCAGGCCAAGAGTAATGGTGGCTGTGCTCTGTGAATGCTGGAGAGATGCAAAATTGGCTGAGGGGGTTGGTGTAGTAAACTATAGCAGACTGAAGCCATAATCAGCAGCATAATATCTACTAAAAGGAGATATTATAAAATGAGACTTTGTGTTCACAACTTCATTGCATTTCACAAACCCACTCAAATAAAATTATGAAAGTTATGAAAGGTAAAACTTATGGCTGTTTAGTGGTCTTAGCCCTGGTTTTAGCATTTGTTTTCAGATTTGAAGATATGAAGTATTCATGAGATCATGTTCTGAAAAGTCATCTTTTAGGTGAAAATGCCACTTCAAACAAAGTAATCTGAACTATTTTTTTTTTTTTTTTTTTTTTTGCCCACAGGGCTAGTACGGTTTATTATTTCAATATTATTGTTTTTTACAGACAAGAAAAAAAAAAAAATTATATATATATATATGAAATCCACTTATAAATCCACCACAACACAGAAATTAAGTTAATGTTATTCAAAAAGGTCATTCAAAGTGTCATCATTAGCAAAATATAATTCTTTTATCTTAAAAGGGCACTGTTCACAGCTGTATGGGTGAAAGGGCTGGCTTTCATTAATTTAACAACCCAGGATATAATTGCAGTATATAAAATCAAATTTGGCATTTTTATTTATTATAATTCCACTATTTTTCATTGTAAATTAGTCATTATTATTAAATAGGCTGAGTATAATCACACAATCACAATATACTGTATATAATGACATCAAATTTTGTGATAAAATAATTTTTCCTATTTTTCCCAGTACTGGCATTTGTGTCTTACTCTGGGGACTGAAATGGAAACATAATCATGCTAGCAGAAACATCTGGCTTCTCTTTCCTTCTTCTTAATTCCCTCAGGATCTTTCTATCAGTGTTTCAAAGTATCTGTGATTTACAAAAGAATCCTCTGGCACCTGTGAACTATCATATTATAGAAAATAGCAGTGCATTATATAGAACATACCCTCTGTGGAAACAGATACTTGAGTAATTTTTTCATACTTTAACGTTGCTTTGTATTTCAGCATCTCAGATAAATTTTCTGTATGTTTCTGCTGGTATTGTTACCGATAATATAGTTACTTAGATTTTAAAGTAAATTGTTTTGCATACTTGGGGTTTCTTACCACATTGTCATAGTTCTGTTACACACTACTGACCTGCTGCTGGTCGCATGATGGATTTTATAAACTTATATTTTGGTGGTTTCATCTCACCTTGGTTCTGTGATGTCTGGATTTGATGCTGACTGGAATGTAATCAGATCAGTTTTAGGCAGCGCACATGGATACAAAAAAACCTGAATGACATGGCAATACTGTTGTTCTTGGTTAGCGTCACATGTGAGGAATTAATAATTTATTCGAATCAGACAACATACTTCAAATTTAAGTGACATTTCTTTCTACAGTTCAGTTCTGAAAATACTGTCACCTGGAAATCCTGGAAATTGAGATTACTTTGGACTTTCTTAAAGCTGGAACCTGGAACAATGACTTGATACTCTCACTTTTTCTGAAATTAAAATGAATCCACTTTAAACAAGTCTCAACTTTTCTGTACTCCACTCCATGCTTTCCTCAAATGCCAATATACCTGTTCCATGTATAGCACTGCATCAGTTAGTAGCTGACTTTCTCAGGCCACTCATGAACGAACAGTGGGTTGTTGTCTGTTTTTCCCCTCCCCCAGCAATCAAGTGTAAACAAACTCAATCCAAGCAGCCATTAAAAGCTCTGGCGCCTTTATAAATAATTCAGCCACTTGACTGGATGCTAAATGAATGGAGATGATACAAACTAAAGACTTTGGTTTCTAGGGAGTCCATAAGAGGGAGTTTTTGGAGGGTTAAAATAGCCTCCCAACAACAACACCCACTGCCTCATAGACAAAGTGAAAGGCTTAACTCCAACTGAGCAGATCTTTCCTCTTCTTTTTCTGGTGCTCCCCTTGACTGTGTGAGAAATTGCCAAGGTTTTCCTCTCCTTTTCATTCTTGATAAAGAGAGAGGCATTTCTGCAACCCAAAGCCCCACTCCACAGGAGTCCATCTTTGACCTACTATGGAATGCCACCATGGGGTTCTATGGGGCACCAGAGGCCCAGGAAGGACAGCAGGAGGGGCAGATACAGGTTTTGTTTCCCCAGCTCATCTGTCAACAGGCATGGGGTTAAGTTAAGCTCTGAAAAGGGGTAATAAAGCCAGGTTACTTTTAGCTATTTTTTATGAATGTGGGCAGAGTGAATTTGGATGTAATATGGATACAGTCATCAAAGTCAAAACATGAATCAAATGATGTAGTTATAATACCAAAGAGATCAGACCAATAGATGGATATGATACCTGATAAATTGCTGCTTTAAAGGTCTAACACATTCAAAGATCATGAGAAGCATGTTTTTACTTTCTTTGAGAGTAATTTAAAGTTAGTAAAATAAGTGCTGCTGTATACATGATACCCTGAAGTAAGAGTGAAACCCAGTAAACAGATGCATGGATGAATGGCTGGGTGAAAGTGAGTCTTGATAGTGTATGTAACATCCAGCTGTTGTTATTCCTCTATCCTTTTGATTGCAGCAGCTGTCAAGATTACTTAGAGCTGTTAAGGTCTAACAAGGACAGGAGCCAAGGGCCTGAAGAACAGGCTGAAGACAGATACTAGATAGGACAAAGAACAAGTGATATATATTTTGTGTGGTGCCAGATGTTAACTTACTGATAATGCTGCGATAAGCAAGATGTTCTCTTTGAAAATCACAGATGTGTATTGTTTTTCTCTTTTGTACCTAGTAACCACCAAATATCCACTGGTGATTGATAAGATGTGTTTTTCTTCTCAAAATCAGTTCATTCCAGAATGTGTTTTGTCATTGTTTTCTTTCTGTCACTACTTATAATGTGGTCACTTCCTCCCCATATTGCCATTTCTACCTCATGGACAGAGCTGGTGGTGTGACTACAAAATGGGGAATTCAATCAGGGAACTTCAGCTCCACCATTAATTGATTCCGTTCTCTCTTATTGTTGTGTTGACATGCTAGCAGTGTGCAGTTGCTATGTCCTTGTGTTGCTTCATTAGCACTGTTTCTTACTCTTCTGGGTCCACAACCATATGAGAGTCATTGATTTTTCCATTGTTCTTGCTCCTCCTGCTTTGGTTAGCTGGCTTCAGCTGGAATTCTGAGGGCTTGGAAATATTGATTGTTCTGCTGCTTTCTGACGACACTGCCTGCTGTGGATCTTAAGATTTAAGCTTTAAAGTTAAGAAATGCCACTGATCAAGGTTGGCCTCTTTGGATTGTGTCACATTTAAAAGCTAATGGTGGTCTACATGTTTGAATGCAAGTGCTAGGTTGGGAAAATGTTTTATGACATCTTATATCTCAATAAAAATAAAATCCATAATTTCACACTTTATAAGCATTGCCTCAAGTTATAACAAATCCAAACCCCACCAATGTCTTTGGCCTGATTTATATAGGGATTATGTAAATCATCATGCTCTTTCTTCTCTTGGTTTTCAGCTGAGTCAACAATAACCACTATTGTCAAAGTGACAAAAAAGACAAGGATGATTTGCAGGTGCAAGTCAGTATGGCTTTCACACTTTTAGAGAGCCAGACTCCCATGTCTGGCTTCCTGTCTAAATGTCCTCCCAGTATGCCCCCAGAGATGAGCAATGGTGCCCCTGGTTACCTCATTAGCACCAGGCTGACAAGCTGCTGTGGAGAGCAGTGGGTTGCAAGGGTGTACACATTTGTATGTGTGGGAGTGTGCATAGATATTGGTGACCTGTGGGAAAGGGGGCAGGAGATCCTTCTGACCTGAAAGACTTGATGGGCAAGGGTCAGTGAGTAATAAGATCTTCTCCAATGTCACTACTCCTTTCAGTAGGGGCTTGAGTGTCCACACATCATGCACACAGCATGCCAGAGTTTATTTAGTACCAGGCAACAAGTGGTGAAACCTGAATCCATTTGCAGACTCTGAGCTGATTTCTTTCTCTCTCTTCAAAATTGGTCAGGATTCCAAACAAGAACCAGGAACCACAAGCCACGAGTCTCTGTGCTGTTTTGAATCATTGCTATGCTACCAATTTTGTCCACTTTTAAATGGTGTCCTGAAATCATATCAATTAAGATCTGGGAGTGAGCTTCTCCAGAGTGACCCCTCCTTCCTCCAGTTACTTTGTACCAGCCCCTATGTCTTAACCACAATTCCCAGCTCTGCTTGCATGTTGCTTTCTACTGAAAGGTTTCATCATGTTCCTCATCCCACTCTTGTACCCCTCAGCCCATCCATCTATTACCCCAAGGTCAGGTTTCAGAGGCGCCATGGATGAGCCCAGCTGACGACAGGCCCATTGACACTTCTGTTTGAAGCTGAAAGTGGATCTCACTGCTACACCTCAAGCAGGAATGTTTCAGACAGCATCATCCCTGAATGTTGCTGTATCTCTCAGATTCCCGACAAGCGAAAATTGAGAAGTATTTCTCAATTTACCCCATGAGTAAAATTAGAAGTGTACGTCTGAACTGTACTGTTGTATTTCAGAGTAGGAGAAGATCATTTTGCGCTTCTTTTCCTTCCTTTTGTTTCATACTCCTCCTTACCCTCATCAGTGTCCTGCAATTTTTGATGATTATGGGAAATCTTATTTATTATCAAATGTATTAAGCTGATAAGTTATCATAGTTCTTTATTATCAGAAGAAAACCAGCTAGCAATGAATCTTTTTGAGGTGATAGCACCCTGGTGGCTTTTACATTTAAATATCGGTTCCATAAACTAGTTGACTAATACATTCACTAGACAGCTGTGGGGTGCTGTTGACTAGTTGGAAGTGGAAAAAAGTAGCAAGGCAGATGGTAAAGCAAAATGACTACATGTACTTCATTAATCTCAAAATATTTCCAACTAGATTAAACCAAACCTAAGACAAGTGCAGACTGTGTATGAGGTCTTTTTCACTTTTTAATGTTTTTAATCCCATTCCAGCCTGTACCTGAACGAATTCTAACAAATTGTGCCTGCACTCTCAGTAATTTTTGTTTGTCTCCATCTATGATATTTGCAATTTAACTTAGTATTTCCAAAAATATAAACAAATAAGTCAATTAAACCACATTGAGCCTGATCAGAATAAAGATGATATGAAACATGAATGAATGAATGAATGAATGAATGAATGAATGAATGAAATCCCAATTTACACCAGACACGTTGAATGTGTCTCTTAGCATTGTGTGAGCATGGTACTGCATTCAGTAAGTCCATGTTAATCAGCATGGCTTTTCTTTGTACCAAGTGCTTCATATGTGATTGTCCTCTCCTAGGGATTTTTTGTTGGGTCCCAGTCCCAGTGAACACAATTATTAAGCCTTTATTTTTTTAAAACTAATTTCAGTCTTTACATGGTCCTATTCTATTGGCAGATATGTTTAGATTATTTCAAGCATTTATTTGTAGAAAGAAGCAAAAGGATCTGCCAATAGAATAAGATGATTTTAAGATTGAAAGTAGTAAATATGTCTAGAAATAAGCTTAATAGTATTATATTTGTTATGCAGTACATTAATCTCATAATGAGAAATGTTAGATAACTTTTCCTTTATTTAAGCTATCTTCACTTGCAAAGATATAATGTGTTTGATCTTTAGGTGTCTAAAGGTTTTTAAATAGTCTAATATGTATGCATCAGATGAATTGTTTTGTGCATACATTGCATTCATTTTGGTCTTTAACTATGTAGCCAAAACAAGCACTGAAGTTTGAAATGTTATTTATAGTCTGTGTATATTTGTTAATTATATGCAGTTTGACATGTTCTTCGCACTAATAAAACTTAAAAATAGTCATTAAATGGTTTTCTTTTAACCATGGGAAGAATGACTAGTCAACTTTTTTTGGGGTCAATTATTAAAACAGTCATAGTTGTGCAACCCCTGCATTTGTAACCTGCATTAAGTAAAATGATCATGTGATGTGTATGACACAAGAGGAAGAATTTGGGTAAATGTGGTTTTCAAGTAGATTTTAGCCTGTGTTTGCTCAACATTACAGAAACAAAAGGGAGTTTGAGCACTTCAGGGAGATTCCCAACCCAGAGCATATCAGTCTCTAATTTGATCTTGGTACCACAGAAATTAGGTCCAAGGATGGGGCTAAAACACAAAACAAATAAACTACTACGTTGAGAATACAATAGAACAATAGATCTCTGAAAGGGAATGATGGAGGGAACTGGTAGAGGTTATTATTACAAAGGTTCAAAAGTAATTACTAACTAACAATATCCTTTGATTTTATTTGCAATGTATCAAGCTGAGGTTGCTTTGTGGCCTGAAAACATTTTTCATGGGAACACAAATATAAGATATGTGCACGGTTTTATGACCATATACTATTCACTACATTCTCACTAAATCTCTGCAAAATATAAAGCTCATGAAGGACTTGGTAGACCTGTCTACAAACAAGATATGGTCAGAACATTTATTTCTAACCCCTTATTGGGATTCTGTCTTTTGCAGTCCACAATTTAAGACATTCATACGTCAAATAAGTTTGCAAAATACATCCACATGGTCAAGCATGTACTATCTCTTCTTCTCCGATGTTATGACCAGCTACTTGTGAACCACAATTATGAAGATGACATGTTAACTACAGGTATTGGCTAGCTAAAGCATAGGAGTCTCTTTCCTAATCAGTTACACTGGAACAGTTTTTGTGCCATTTCATGCTCCCTAAAAACACTTTCTCAGGGTGGGAATACTATATTCTATCTGCCCAGGCCAATTATGTGTGACAGAGATGTTATGATAGAGTCTAGCGTGACTGCTCTCCTGAGCCTCCCGGTGCTTGCAGCAATATCAGTCTGAAATCATCAAAACACTGTTATCCTCTGCTGCCTGTTGGCTGCATTTAAGAGAGCAACAATAACACTTTGAATCACGCAACTGAGAGAAGATTTGGATCATGTGATTTAGATGCAGTTTATTTGTTGTGTGTTTAAGGTTGGTAATGCATAAATCTGAGTGACAAACAGTACATTAATATTAGATCTCCAAGTGATATGTATTACATTTATGGTTAATACTTTGTCATTGGTTATATATTTTATGTGAAGAAGATTTGATGTGAAGTATGATATACTCACATCATGTGCATTTCTGGCAAGTATCTTAGTCTTTAATCCATGAAATGCTATCAAGACAAAAATTATCAAGAAAGATCAACTTAAATACCCCCATCCCTCTCCAGGAACAAAGGCATCCTTGGCTGATAATCTGCATGTCGTGCAATAAAACTATACATCATTTTGGTATGTTTTTGATGCATGTCTGCATTGAAATGAGTGAGATAACTCTGTAAGGAGATTAATGAATGACTTAACCTGGTCTAAAGACAAAAGTGGCTTCAGCATAAGGGGCTGGAATTTACACATCATTGTGATAAAGTCTTCTAATTGGTCTTGTTGGCTGATAACAGCACTGGGTAGACTATAATAGCTTAGAAAAAGCTGACAATTATTTGCTGCTACTGAGGGACTAATTAGCATGATATTTTTTGTATAGCATTAATTTGAACATAATAGATTTAATTACAACTAGCATTTTTAGAATGAAGCAATCATATAATAATAGTATTGTGTTCTTATTTTGTTTTGTGTGTGTGTGTGTGTTAGTGAGTGAGTGTGTGTGTGTGTGCGCATGCATGTGTGCGTGTGTGTGCGTGTGTGTGCGTGCGTGTGTGTGTAAAAAACATCTAGGGAATCCTCTCACGTTCAGCACAAAGCCAGATGATTTTCACCATCTTCTTCGGAGATTGAGTGTGGGTGGGTGGGGATTAAGAAGAGATAGAAATGGTAAGAACACAATGAGCTGCTGATGGGTTTCTTACCTCTGACATAGCCACTCACTCTTCACTAATCACCATGCTCATGTCCCAGTGGCCTGGGACTGCAAAGTAGCATGCACCAAACTGAGTCTCCAACCCTCTTCCACCCACAGCCCACGCTTCGCCAGCCTGTTATTGGAGAAGAAATGAAATTAAAGCTGTGCTGCCCGAGCCTCTTCTAGTAATTATCACTGAATTTCCCCTGTGGCATCCTTCAGCTCACAAACCAAGGTTCTTATTCACCACTTAACAACAAGCTAGGAGGCACTTTGACAAGTGGGGTCAAATTCACCCTGTCTGTGGTGACCCTTAGAAGCCACCGTAGTCACTCATGTCACTCAAACAGAAAAGAAAAGGTTGTGAAACGAAGAGATTATGCATACTTCTTTTGTTTGTGTTTGAGGTGTTTTCAGACACTTCTTAAACTCAGATTAAAGCTTTTGTGTGGTGGAGGCTGTTCTGGCATTTTTCACATACTGAAATTTTTCCTGACGTATACGTAGCTTTGAAGATTTTGTATAGCATTTAGGTTCAGAAACTAAACAGAAACTCTTTTTTTCCCCCCTGGGAAATATCACAATAGACAGGCAGCTTGTCAGCCTTTGGTGGTGTCAGTCTACTGAAGAATCTATGCTTTTCTTGGGTGAATAATGTTGAACAGTATGGTTGTGAATAATTCAGTAGTGATTTTCTAGATGCTTCTGCAGACTTTATTTTGACACTCATATGAAGCATATTACCTGCCTTTAATAAATGTTTTAGGTATGATTCAAACAGGCTACATTTTACAAGTGAAGGCAAATATTACAAGTGAAAGTTGTGAAGACAGTAAAAGTAAAAGTACAGAAGCACTTGGTTTTAAAAGTACTTAAATATCAAAAGTAAATTTCCTTTTTTTATCGCAACATATTGTTTTATTATTGTTGTATGTAATACTTACAATATCTTATGCCTCTGATGCAACCTACTGAATACACTGCCTAGCTTCTAGTATCTGTGGAATAAAGAGATTTTAGAATGTTACAAAACCTATAGTAATGAAACAACTGAATTGACATAAAAAGACAGCCATAATCATCTTCATTTTTTTTTATTTAACACTCCTACCCACCCCCACAAAAGCAGCATGGTAGTGTTCTCACACAGCTCTGGCAGTGTGCACACATCTATGTGCATACATTCATCCACATTTCAATCAAGCGGACAGTGAAATTGCTGTAAATACAGACTGATCAGGAAAAATATAATAATCCAACCTGCTTTAAAATCCAGCTACACAACCATAGCTGTATAACTGTCAAACAGCAACACTGCTTTAAAAAAAAAAAAAAAAAAAAAAAAAAAGCAAAGCAAAAAGAATAATTTTACAAGAAAACAAGAACTTCAAACAAGAAAGATACTGCCTCTCACAGGTCATTAGGAGAGAGAAATCTTATGGTCAAGTCAGTCAAACTTATAAAAGTCCTTATTCATCTTAAGTAGAAGCTGGTTCTGAAAGTTATGTTATGTGAATTAATTGCTCGCCTTCTTGGGCTGAAGATCAATCCAGCTGCACTAAAAAGCCTTTCACAGGCCACCGAGACAGGCAGGGCTCTGTTCAGTTTGAGCGACAGGTTGGATAAGGCTGGATAAGATGTCAACATAGTCATACCTTTAGCTGTACATGTTAGGTATGCATCCACTTGTCTCCTGTGTGCATGTATATGCTTGATATTAGAAAAGAAATCCTCTTCATCAGAGGTTCTTGAGGAGTTGTCAGCAGTCTGAAGACTCTCATCATGATCAGGAAGATGTTCCTTGATGTAAGTGAGGCCTAAATAAGAAACAGTTATAGGTTAGTCATTTTTTTTTTATCATCTTTTCATCATGACTAAGTTGTATGCAAGTAAAAAAAAAATTAAATGAGGTAATAATGGGCCATTTAGAACATTTCTCTTACCAAGTTTGAGGATGGATTCATCACTGATACAGGATGTTTTGAACGTTGGATGATTAATGGCTGCAGCAACTAGCTGGGGATCAGACATCATGTTCCCAACTCATTTTTTCAAACCATCTAGGAGGGCATCAACTAGTGGCTTGCAGAATCTCAGCAATGCTCTTGTTTTCTTAAGCTTGGTGGTGAGGGTAGTAATAGTAGGGAGAAGCTCTATCTCTTTGTAATAGGTTTGTCGGCTCCGCAACTGGGCTCATGGTGGTGGTGGTGGTATATTCACCCAAAAAGGCCATTTCTGCTTGACTGTACCTAATGCAAGCAAAATAAAACCAATTATAAACTTTTTCCCCAAAATTTAAACAGAACAACTATGCATTCAAGCATATTAATTCTCATAAAGTGGTCATTACGGACTACACAAGAAAGGTTGTAGGTAACGAAACAAAAAAACACAATTACAGACAAACGCTATTTACATAGGAACATTGAGTGCAGCACAGACAGCTCTCACCAGCCCCTCTCCTTAATCTTTAAGGATTCTCACGATATGCTCCAAAGCCAAATAAAAGCAGTTCCATCTTGTTGCATTAGGCTGTACCAGCTGAAGCTTACAATGCTCTTCAACAACCTCTGCAGCAGAAGTGGATATTGCAGTCTTATTCCAGAGAGCCTGACACTTAGAGAAGGCTGACATTGACAGCTTCTTGTATTTGCATTATTGGCATCCACCATAGAAACCAAATTAAGCAAATGGCAAGCGCACCGATGATGCTTTGGCAGTTGGTACTGAACGCCATCATCTTCAGCCATAATGGCTTCAATGTCAATGAATTCCACTTCCATCTCATCATCAGGACCATCATCTTCTTGAGTCATTCCTTCCCCAGTTACCTTTTCAGCAGTAACATTGTTGTTTTCATCTGGTCCAAACACATGAAATGCTTTAATGAAATTGGAACCATTGTCTGCTGTGGTTCTGACTATTTACTCTGCGTGTATGTCATGCATTGCACATGCCAAGACATCAAACATATGTGAGTCCTTTAACTGCTTGAATGCAAGAGCAACAGAGTGCCTCTCAAAACTGCAATGATCCAGTCAATGCGCTGTAATGCCAATAAAACTCCTTCTTGCAGTCCAACAATCAGTTGTTGTGGCAATGTATGCAGCTTTCTTTATTGCTTCCTTCACCTGCTCTTTCATTGTTATTGTGGCGGAATCAATCTTGCGCCGCACAGTAGTTCGAGACATGACCACACACTTTGGCTGTAAATCCAGGACTAGTCTTTGGAATGATGGCTGTTCAACAAGGGAGAAGAGCTCGAGACCCTGAACTATGAAGTGGAGTATAGCATTGTCAAGAGATATTTGAGACACCTACTTTGTTTCTTCAAGCTTCTGTTTGAAATTTGAGGAAGATGTCCCAGCCTCATATATTCTGTTGCAGGCAGCTGTAGTCAGTTGACTATATTTCTTCCATTGACATCCATACATCCTCTATAAAAGACAGTGTAAAATTTCAGTTAAAAAGGCCTTAAAAAGCACTTTCAAATATATTGACATTAAGGGTCATAAATAATCAAAAAGACTTATGGTAAATAACATGTAACTAGAACTGCACAATTCTGGATAAACTGAGAATCACAATGTTTCAAAAATTCAAAAGAATTCAAAATAATTTTTGTTTCAATTAAAGATCATGATTCTCCCACAAAGCTAATTTACATTTGAATTCACGCTTTTGCATGCTAACTAACGTCATTGTCGACGTTAGTTAGCACAACGCTATGGCAACTTGTAAATAATCACTTCCTTTTGGAAATGGTTTTGTACTAAAAACCCAGTTCCTTGATCTCTGTAGCATTAGCAGAAGCCAGATTTAATTCCCATAAAACTAAAGCTACTGCTGTTGGCCTCTTAGGTTTGTATGAGTTTCTAAAATGAGTGGCACCAGTGGTGTGGTGTTATAGCCAGGAACACTAATAATTGTCATCATTGTTGATGTTAATTAGCACAAGGCTATGGCAACTTGGTGGGCAAATACATAAAAAATAATTTGACTGACCATACTTCACACTGAAACTTTAGCTCTAAAGCAGAGATAATTTCAAGCTTTCACAAGAAATTAAAAGTTTACAATGTGCTTCTGCAGTTTGGACGGCGAGTTTTTGAAGGTTGTGATATGGTTCATTTTAGGCAAACAAAGCAAACATTTCAAACGAAATGAATCTTTAACATTTTCAGAAAACTGGAACATATTTTCTAAGTATGGCCATGGGTGCGCACACTGAGCTGAGGAACCGCTGTCTTCCGTCATTTTGCCAACTGATCAATGTTCAAAAAATACTGGAAAATCATTGAACTTCTCTACATGTGACCTGTCAGACATGTCAGAGTGATTATTGATAGGCTGTCTGTCACCTGTAAAAAAAAAAAAAAAAAAACTAAAAAAAAAACAATCAGGTTTTAGAAAAGAAAAAAAAATCTTCCACTGATTTTCAAAGCTGCTAAACAGTAACAACTTTCTACTCGAGGACCTTGATAGAAATGTAGTGGAGTGAAAAGTACAATATTTGTCTTTCAAATGTAGTGAAGTTAAAGTTAAAAGTTTCCAGAAAAAATAATACTCAAGTAAAGTACAGATACTCAAAAAGTGTACTTAAGTACAGTACTCAAGTAAATGTTTTTCGTTACTGCCCACCTCTGATGACATTCCTATGTTATATTATTCCTAATGAGTAAAAACTATACTGAATAAAGAGTCGGAAAAGAGGGGTTTAATTGTTAAAACTAACATTTTTTGGTCAAACGGATTTAATCTCCGTCCTGTGATTTTCATTTTGTGATACTTTTTGTGGGCAATGAGTATGTAATGTTAGGCCTAAACTATTATGAGTAATGGCAGTAATCAAATAATAGACATCCAAGTGCAGTTTTTTTCTGCCAGAACACACAGTATTGGCTTGGGAGAAGACGAGTAAAGCATAAGTCACAATTTGGAGTACTTTGTACCTTTCATCGCTGGATGTTTATTGTTGCCAGGGTTCCTGTAGCAATTTTTAATGGTGCGACGCCTGACTCTCGGGTCTGCAGGAGCCATGCTGAGCACCTCCTCTCAGCATATTTCTGTGCAAGAGGAACCTGTAAATAATCACTTCCTTTTGGAAATGGTTTTGTACTAAAAACCCAGTTCCTTGATCTCTGTAGCATTAGCAGAAGCCAGATTTAAGGCCCATAAAATGAAAGCTACTGCTGTTGGCCTCTTAGGTTCGTACAAGTTTCTAAAATGAGTGGCACCAGTGGTGTGGTGTTATAGCCAGGAACACTAATAATTTTTCACAATTATTATTCATTAGTTATACACATCATTTTCCTGCAGCTGTAAGGTGCTGCTGAATCCATATTATTTATGCATATCAAATGAGAATTTATTGCCTGTAGTAATCCATTCCTAATTGCCTGCAAAATTAATCACCCAGTGATGGAAGGATCTGTTGCAATCATGTCAGAGCTTCATTTGTTTACATTAAATTTTGCCTAGTAATTTATGTTTGTCTGAATTTTATAGTTTGCTGTTATCCGTTATGTATATTTTTCCTGTTGCACCAAATTAATTGAAATTTTACTACAAGTTTGTTTTTATCCCCAAAGCACAAGTTGTGAACAGTGGTTTTCCATCTTGGCCGCTCATGAGAAAAGAAACCCATTCTCTGTGTAAACGAGTCTCATTGTGTCTCTCTCCCTGCTGGCTTACCCAGTAGGAGCCAGTGAACAGAGCTAAACCTGAGCCCTTATATAAACATCCCTAAGGAAGTCAAACCAATCCCAACCAAAGATAAAGAAATGTCAAACACTAGAAGAAACATGTGAGACATATTAAGTGGAAAGTAAGGGCTTTGAATGGGAAAAAAATGATCATGAAAGAAAAGCATTGGTATCTGTGCCTGATGTAACTGACACTCTGGGCAAGGTGAAGAATTCTGCATCAGGATACATCATTCCCCAGGGGAGAAGCAATCAGACAGAGCAGGGGTGTTGACATCCACTGATGGATTGGATAGAGGAATACTCCTTCAGAGGGATGGGAACATGAAGAGGCTTTTTTTTGTTGAAGTTATTTGTTACTTCCAATGTCCAACATGACTGTGAAAATCACAGCAAATGTACTGTGAATGTTTTTCAAATCCAAATCTGCAAATGAGAAGCATGGGTGTTTCAAATGTTGACTCATCCGTAGCTCACATTATATTTCATGGATGCTTCTTTGGAATCTGTTAACCCTTCCTTTTTTCTAGAATTAACTGAAATATACACTGAAAGAAGGTATTAAATGAGCAGAGACTAGTGCAATACTATATTAGGTTATTGTCCATATCCATATGTGCAAAGTATGAATAGCATCACATTTTGCTCATCGTCAGGTAGTAAATGCATTATTACAGGCATTGGAATAACCCAGTCATTATAAGGGAGTGTTTGTATCAGGAATACAAATTCAACAATTCAACAGGCAGGTTTTTAGTCTTGTCAATATTAACTCCTCTTTTACACAGAAATGTTGAATGGAATAACCATTTGGAGGAGTACTGAGGAAGAGACGTGTCATACTAATATTTATCTGTGTGTGCTTGTACCAATGTGCAGGTCATAAAATTGGTCAGTGAAGTTGACTGATCTTGACATTAGTCCCTATGGTCCACAATATCTTCCATGAAACATGTGCAGAGGATTTAAGCACTCAAACACATCTTTTCCTCCAAGTGTAACTCAACACCTGCTTTTGTGTCTTGGCTGTCTTGTCTCATCTAATCAGCCTCATCTTGTCCTCATCAACCCCTGCTTCACCCTAACAAAACCAACAGAATGCACTTCGCCACTGAGCAGAACAACGTCTTAAAGTGGGAGCTATTCCTTTACAGCATGTCATACTGAAACTTAACCCCATTCCTTCATTAATCCTGGCTGAAGTGCTTGTCTACTCGAGCAACCATGGAAACAGGAACCAGACGGCCATCAACAGTTCAGGGTCAAAGGTCAAGGAGTACATCCTCTGTGGTCATTGGAAGTCAGTGAATGCACCACTGCACCAACATCTGAATTTATTTGGTCTGTTGATTCAAAGAAAGTTGTTTATACATACTTTTTTTTAATCACACGGTCTAGTGTTTTCAACAGGAAGGTTCCTTCTGTTTGTATGACTGTTTTGCAGATGATGCTAAGGATGTGTATTCAAGTTTAAAACTTGATTATATAATTACGCCGTGATTTATTGCACTATGTCTTCAGTTTTCAGGCAAGAACTCTGAGCTAAATGATCTGAGACGTTTGGCAGTGACAGGGCAGAGGAACTTGAAGTCAGCATGGGATGCAGTTAAAGAAATTGGTGATAGAGTGACAGCGTGAAACAGGAAACCAGACAGGGCAATACTGGTTTAGGCAAGACAGGTGAGAATTCTGGAATTGCGTACTTGAGATATTAATGACGGCCCATCCTGTGTTTCCAGACCAGATGCTGCCTTTCTGGTGCTATACATCTAACTTCCTCTTTGGCTATAATACTTTTGAACACACATAAACCTGAGAGATAGGATGGATTAAGAGTAAAGATTCACATCTCTCAAGATATATTGTACCTGAGAATGAGTTTAAGTAATGCCAATGAAATCTATATAAAATTTCCACATTATGCTGCCCCAACTTTTTTGTTGTTGTTGCCTCAGCCAGTGCTCCAGAGCTATCAAAAACAGAGCTTATAGTCTAAATCTCTCTTGTAGTCAGCAGTGTGTCAAGCTTGATTTTAGAGATGTGGATCAAAACTGACACAAAATATTAGTAATATGAGTAAGCTTAGATAGGTTTACATAAGATTTCCAGCCACTTGACACACAGAATTATCAGAATTTGACAGAGAAGTTGTTTGAATTAGTAATATAATGCAAGCTCAGATAGGGTAGCTTTATCTAATCTTTATGATTTTAGCATCCACGTCAAGGAAATACACATCTGTTTTAGGTTGGTTATTACACTGCTCTTGGAAATCTGCCCAACTGCCCAGTGACATGTAGGAATCAGTTTTCTTAAGGAACTGACTGATTGACTGTGTGATTGTCATTTTGATTTGGCCCCCGCCTTGTGCCCCATGCCACCTGGGATAGGCTCCGGGTTCCCTGTGACCCAGTAAGGATAAGCGGTACAGAAAATGGATGAATGGATGTATGGATTTTGATCTGGCAATGTCTGTCATTAAAGATATAGGTAAACAAGTCACTTTTCTGTTAGTGGATGGTTTCAGATCTGTTTCTAACAGAATTTGGTTGGGTAATAGTTGCACTGGGTCATGCTAAATGAAAGCCCTCCTTAAAACAAATTAGTTAACACATTTTATTTAAATGTTGACACACTTCCATGACAGACAACCTAATAACATACAAGCGGCCAGCTTCAGACGTTTACATTTCTTTGATACCCCCCACCCCCAAACCAGACCCTGCTTTGAGTATTTTCTCATTTTCTCAATATTTAATTTTTCTCTGTAGGCAACCATTTTCTCAAAATGGACAATAATGGATTCTCCATATGATGAGGATTTCTTCACTTAACCAACACATTTAAGGTGGTGAAATTAGATGGTTAGATGGAGGCATCTGTGAAGATCATTTGCCAAGGAGATTTCTGCAGCATTAGTATTAAATGTTCAGAAGTTAATTCTGTAGTTGTAGGCTCTAATGTGCTCTGGAGTATTAATAATATATTCTTTATTTTAGCAACATTTTCACATATTTTGATTGATTGTGTTCCTGGGAACATTGGGCATGGGACATCCCTCCATCACTGGGTACCATCCATACAAACATTCACATTCAGCCAATACACATGTTTTTATTAAGAGGGAAGAAACTGGAGGCCCCAGACTAAACCCATACAGACATGGGGAGAACATGTGAAACTCTTCACAGACAGTAACCCGAGCTCAGGATCAAACCAAGCACTCTGGATCTGTGAGAGAGCAATGCTACCCACTGCATCACCCCTTAAAAAATTTGTGAAAATGTAAACATTTTGGGACAGTTGTCTGTAATTTTAGCCTGCATGACATTCAGTAGCACTGATTGGGAAAGTTGACTAATCTGCAAGTGATCTATGGGGCTTATATTTTTAGGGTTGTTCTTTTGGCAACATAGCAGTCAGATCAAGGCCTCTCTCAAGGTTATGGAAGTTATTGGAGTCATAGATCCTATTTTAGATGATATCCAATATCCTTCTTAACAGCCAGTGACTTCTGGGTAGTGCTATGTCAGAACATACACTGGATTATCAAGTGTTCAAAAAGACCTTCCTGTCACAGCATATATCATTAGATGATTGCTAATTTTAGTTTTTAACAGCAATTATTACATTTTTTTTTTGGCTGCATATTTGGTCCTAAACATCAGAAAAAAATGCTTTGGGCATAGTCAATATTACTATATGATAATATAGTATAGTATATTATAGTATATCTGCATATAGAACAACCTTTCAAGCAACAGATTTACAGCATTGTACGAATCATCTGCTAGGAGAGCTGCAACTGGTTCAAGAAGTCAGAAGGCTTTTGAAGAAGTCTCAGTCACCAGTGTTTACTCTTCTAACCTCACCCTCTATTCATTGAAATGCTCACCTCTCTGTCTCTATGGTAACACAATCCACACAGAGCTGCTTTGAGACTTCAGATGCTTTGTGCATGCATATATGTGTACATATTCAACTGTCTCATAATACATATTAATTGCAATCTTACTTAAATATTTTAGGTATATATATATATATATATATACACACACAAATATAGACTCGACAGCTAGAGCTAATGATGAAGTTTAGTGGGCAGTGACCTGTAGTTCTGAGTGATGTCTCTCAGCCCTGCCACTGAATAGTTCATCACAGGCAGGTAAGACATGCTTTTCTCCCTTTCCATCAACACACACTATCTTTTCTCCCTGGCTTTAGTTCACTGACTTTTCATATATTATCCAAAAGCCCAGGTGGCTCAGATCTGTTAATGAAATTCCAAGTGAAATTTCAGTGTATTAACATACTATAAGTTCTTGCTTTTAGAAGAAAAGCATATAAAAAAAAGAATATATAATCATAAGGAGAAAAATTGCCTAATCAAAAGTAAAGAGAAAAACAATCTTAAAATCTATCAAAATGAAGTCCTGTTATATACACCTGTCACTTTTAGGATGCTGGCTTGTTGTATATTATTATTTTTAAAAAAAAATTTTTATGTGAGAATTAGGGACTTTGTGTAATGGTGACAAGTAAAAACGTGCCTTATTAAAACCTTGGGGCAAAGCAATATCTCCAGTGAGATAGCTCTCTGTCTCTCTAGGTCTTATAATATAATTTGCTGCTGAAAATAAAGCCCCACATATGAACAGAACATTTGTATATAACAGTCACTGCATGGTTGTCATTACTGTTAAAATTCCTGTTTTAAATGATGGTGTTGGTTTATTGTCACTCAGTGTGAAGAGAATAAGGACTAAGCCCTGGAGTAGTTGACGTGTTCCCCTGGGCTTGCCTTGTTATGCCTACAGGATCAGCGGAGACATCAGGCCACATGACACTGTTTACATCACAGCTGCTCCCCTGATACCAGTCACTATTCACAGCAAATGCCAAGAGTGATTGTGTGTGTGTGTGTGTGTGTGTGTGTACTTGAGACCACTGGTATGAGTTTGAAAATGGACTCGGTAGAATGTAATAGGCAAAATAACTCTTTGTCTCTGCTCTGAAGTAATGCTGGGAATTATATCTTGAGCAACATGCTAGGATTCATTCTTTTCAAATGAGGCTTTAAGCATTATTATTTTCATCATCACTATAAAGTAAATCTTTCGACACACTAATTTAGACGCTTTCTTTCCCAGTCATTTTGTCTGGCTGTGTTTATTGTGCTCTCTTCTCTTGTTTCAGACAATTAAGTTAATGAATGTCAGTTAAGGTCAAGTATGACATCATGCAGATTAGTGTCTGTACAAGTTTTAATTAATGGTTTGAGTCATGATACAGCACAATAGGAGCATGATTTTGATGATCTGGTGAGAGCAGAGAAGTGTCAGCTCATAATGCTTTCAGTGCAAATATGCTTATTTCAGGTTGCAAACTGATATTAATACATGGCTGGGATGGCTAGGAATGACAGTTTCATTCATGTGAATATGAGTTATTAATAAAAGAAAATAGTTGCTCTCTCTCGCTCTCTCTCTCTCTCTCACTATCTCTCTGATTGGTGCCTTGTCATGCCACATTATTATGAAAAGCACATACTTTTTAGGAATAGGGGAATAAGTCAGTTCAGGTAAACTGAGAGGAGGGGGAAAAGCAGGAAGTGAAATGGGATATTTCTGCCCCTCAGCACACACAGATCAGATGTATAGGAACTGATGATTTGCTGTGACAAAGGGCTGGGACATGACATTTATTTTTATCTCTTAAACATCACCCTCTTTCCAACAGCCAGCCATCTTTACTGTAATTCCAATACTGTCTAACAAGTTTTACATATCAAAAGTGAACTAGTTATTTTTGGACAACTATATCACGTACAATCATGTGAAAAAATAAGTACACCCCATGGAAATTGTTGGCTTTTTTTGACATATTTGGACAAGCAAACATTTGATCATCTTTGAAAAACTGCCTATTAACGAAGTTGATATACTTGAACAAAACCACAAGGAAAATTAGCTTTTTCCAGTAATTTATTCAACAAAAATATCAATCAATGTGGAAAAAGTAAGTACATCCTTGGCCTCAGAAGCTTGTATTGCCCCCTTTAGCAGAAATAACTTCTTGTAGGTGTTTTGCATAATTGTTCACCAGGCTTGCTGGAATTTTTGACCACTCTTCCATGAAATGTTCTTTCAGTTGCAAGATGTTTAAGGGTTTTCTTACATGTACTGCCCGTTTCAGATCCCCCCCACAACACTTCTATGGGATTCAAATCCTGGCTTTGTCTAGGCCATTCCATAATCCTCCATTTCTTCTTTTTGAGCCATTCCTTGGTGGATTTGCTAGTGTGCTTAGCTCATTATCCTGTTGAAAGTTCCACTTTCAGTTCAACTTCAACTTTCAGAGAGATGGCCTCACATTATCTTCAAGCACTCTTCAAGATATGATGCAGAATTCATAGTTGAATCAATGGATGCAAGCTGTCCAGTCCCTGAGGCAGAAAAAGCAACCCCAAACCACAACATTTCCACCACCGTGCTTCACAGTTGGTATGAGGTGCATCTCCTGAAAAGATGTCTTTGTTCCGCCCCAAACATGTCTGCTGTTACTGTGGCCAAACAACTCTATCTTTGATTCGTCTGTCCAGATCACGTTATTCCAAAAGGCCTGGTCTTTGCCTATATGCTCACTGGCAAACTTGCAAACTTACTCACTGTAGTCTTGCAAAGGCTTTTTCCTGGCATGCCTCCCATGCAGGTCAGATTTGTGCAATTGCTTTCTGATTGTAGAAGCATGCACTTTGACACCACAGTTGCGGGACTTACTAGCAGATCCTGTGATGAAATTTTGGGGTTCTTGGAGATTTTTTTTTTTTTTGCATCAGATGGTTTGCTCTTGGGCTCAAATTGCTGGGACGGCCAGTCCTGGACAAATTGACAGTCAATTGAAATCTGCGCCACTTGTAGATGATTTTCCTTACAGTGGAATGATGTATTTCAAATAATTTGGAGATCTTTTAAATTCTTTGCCAGACCCATAGGCATCCACAACCTTTTTTCTGAAAGCCTTATAGAACTATTTAGATCTTGGCA
>JANDJT010000012.1:23831040-23861576 GCA_024331685.1 Stegophilus panzeri | reverse complement strand
ACTTTTGTGAGATATATATATATATATATATATATATATATATATATATATGATTTTTTTCTTTATTATTTTATTTATTTCTGTACAAGCAAACTTTTCTTGATTTTAGCCAGAAATATTTTGTGGTGTATAGCAGTTCAATCATTCATCATTGAAGCAAGCTGCTTTGAGTAAAAAGAGGCACAGAAAAATGCAAACTCATAGGCTTCGTCCAAAATATTGTCTGTGATATATGCACTTACCCTCACATTAAAAATGAACTCCATCATCTATCAATCCAATTATGTGTAGGAAAGATTTAGATATTTAAAAATTCACTGCCAGATTTAAATAAATGGTTTATTCAAAGCCTACAATTACCAGATACTGTAATGGAAAAACATCACATGATTACCATAAATTATACCATTTGATTAAGGAATATCATTAATAAGGATAAATCCACATTTAAATGTAAAATATATGAATGATATATAAATAAAGAGATCCAAGGTGAGTTCAACTGAAGCTTTCAACAATGCAATGTGCTATGTACAATCTTTTCAAAAAAGATTTGAAATCTTTGAAAAAACAACAATGGTTGTTCACTGCAAAATACAGCATCCTGTCCAGGGTGTATTCCGACCTCACATCCAGTGTTTCCAGGCTCGACTCTGGGTCCAGTGAGACACTGACTAGGATAAAATGTCTACTGAAGATGAATATATGACCAATGAATATGTTTCTTTGGATTGTTCAGTTCTTAGCATCTGGAAGGGTTCCACTTACACTCAAACTGAAGAGCTTTTTAGGGTTCCAGATCATTATCCTGTTGGAAGGTCCACTTTCAGTTCAACTTCAACTTTCGGACAGATGGCCTCACATTATCTTCAAGCACTCTTTGATATGATGCAGAATTCATAGCTGAATCAATGAATACAAGCTGTCAGTCCCTGAGGCAGCAAAGCAAGCCAAATCCATAACATTTTCACCACCGTGCTTCACAGTTGGTATGAGGTGCTTCTCCTGAAAAGCTGTCTATGTTCTGCGCCAAACATGTCTGCTGTTACTGTGGCCAAACAACTCTTTCTTTGATTCTTCTGTCCAGGTCACTTTATTCCAAAAGGCTTGGTCTTTGCCTATATGTTCATTCACAAACTGTAGTCTTGCAAAGGCTTTTTCCTGGCACGCCTCCCATGCAGGTCAAATTTCTGATTGTAGAAGCATGCACTTTGACACCACAGTTGCAAGACTTACTAGCAGATCCTGTGATGAAATTTTTGTGTACTTAGAGACTTCTTTTTGCATCAGAGGGTCTGCTCTTGGGCTCAAATTGCTGGGATGGCCAGTCCTGGACAAATTGGCAGTCGTTTGAAATCCATTACAGTAGAATGATGTGTTTCAAATAATCTGGAGATCTGTTTAAATTCTTTGCCAGACCCATAGGCATCCACAACCTTTTTTCTGAAAGCCTTATAGAACTATTTAGATCTTGGCATGATGACACCACACACCTCAATAGCAAAGGGAACACCAGACACTGGATGTGAGAGGGGTATAAATAAGAAAGGTTCCACCTGCACTCCCTAAACAGGATTCTAATCACTGTCACCCAATCTTGAACACCTGATTCTAATTTTATGGATTTGAAGGTGTGATACATGTAGGGGTGTACTTACTGTTTTTTGTTTATTTAAATTGAGAAAATTACTACAAAATGCATAGACAGCCCACTTCAAATCATTCCATAGATTTCCGATAATATTCTGGGGACTGGGATGGCCATTCTCGAACATTGTGTCTGTGCATGAATTCCTTGGTAGATTTGGTACAATGCTCTGGATCGTTGTCCTGCTGAAACAACCAATCCTGGTGTAACTTCAACCTCTTGACTGATTCTTGAACATTGTTCTTAAGAATCTGCTGATATTGGGTGGAATCCATGCGAAAAAGCCAGGGCTTTAAGCTGTGGAAAGGGCACTTGACTGTGGAACGATGTACAACCACACCATCAGCAGCAAGATGGTCTTGTAGCTATTTGGAGGTGGTCTATGGTTTGTCTGTGACCATTCTAACCATTCTTCTCCTTTGCCTTCCAGATATTTTTCTTGGCCTACCATAGCTTTCCTTCACAAGGACTGTTCCTGTGGCCCTCCATTTTCTAACTATATTTCTGACTGTGGAGACAGAGACCTTAAACCTTTGTGATAACTGTTTGTATCCTTCTCCTAATTCATATTGATGAATGATCCTAGTCATTAGGGAGTTCTTTTGAGGTTTCGATGTTGCTACTTTCCAGTAGAGAATCAAAGAGAAGCAAAACTAGCAATTAACTACCGTGAATATCCTTTTTCATGATTGGTTGCATATGTGCTTTCAGTCTAATGTTTATTGAACCAGTCAAATCAATTTTGTGTTGCAGTCAGTCAGCATTAAGTGACTACAGGTATTCAAATCAACACAATTGAAAGGGTGGCCAAACCTTTGCACAGCCAATTTTTCACATTTGATTTTATTTCATACAACTCAGTAGTGCTACACTAAGAATTTTTGTCTGAAAAACATCACATTATCCAACTTTCTCTAGAAACTGAATGGCAATCACTACAATCTTTTCTTAAAAATACAAAGCCTCAGCAGAAGGGTGCCCAAACTTGTGCATAAAACTATATATATATATATATATATATATATATATATAGCTATAACATTAAAACCGCTGACAGGTGAAGTGATTAACATTTCAGTGGTACCTGTTATGGTGTGGGATATATTAGGCAGCAAGTGAACAGTCAGTTCTCAAAGTTGATATGTTGGAAGCAGGAAAAATGGGCATGCGTAAGGATCTAAGTGACAAGGGCCAAATTGCGATGGCTAGACAAGTGGGTTAGAGCATCTTCAAAACAGCAGGTCTTGTGGGGTGTTCCCAATATACAGTGGTTAGTACCTACCTAAAAGTGGTCCAAGGAAGGACAACCAGTGAACCAGTGACAGGGTCATGGGCACCCAAGGCTCATCTGGCCAAAGGCTAGCCCAATCTGGTCTGATCCCATAGAAGAGCTTCTGTACTATAAGTTGCTGAAAAAGTTAATGCTTTTAATGTAGACCGGTCAGAGTGCCTAACTTACAGGACTCAAAGGATCTGCTGCTAACATGTTGGTGGCTGATACCACACCACACCATCAGAGATCTTGTGGAGTCCATGCCTCGATGGGTCAGAGCTGTTTTGGTTCTGCAAGGGGGACCTACACAATATTAGGCAGATGGTTTTAATTTTACGGCTGATTGGTGTATATATAGTGGAGTCCAAAAGTCTGAGCGCACTAGTCTATTTTGCATTAGTTTCTAATTTAATATAATGATTTTCATTACAAATTGTATTATTGCCAACAACTTGAGTGAAATGTAGAATCTTTGAAATATTTACATGAAGTTTCAAAGTTTCTTAGTATTTGGTACGTCCCCTTTTTGCTTTAATGACCGTGTGCACTCGAGCTGGCATGGACTCCTCAAGATTGTGCAAAACCTTATGAGCCATTTTAGATCAAATCCATTGGAATGTCCTCTGAGCACAAGCTTCAGTAGACAGGATTTTGCGGAGTAGGTTTGTGATAGTTGCAGCCAAAAATGCTTGATTTTAACCTGGCTTTTTCTAAAAGGTTTTTTGTGCTTTTTTTCTGGAAAAATACTTGAATTGGCAAAACTGCAATTGAACAAAATTGCTTTGCACGATCTTTTGCAGTGATGTTTGTTGGTAAATGAGACCTTTTAGCTGTACTCATGTTTGACACACATGAATCAAAGAGGTCTTCGAATGAATTCACGTTGTGATGATGTCACATGAGTTTTGGCACAAATATGCAGAAATTCTGTGGTAATTTTTAAATATTGCAAGGTCCTTCAAATATTGCAGAGTTTGCTTTATTAATTTCTATGATCGCAAAATTGCTAAATGTTAGATGGACTGATTAGATGAGATTAGGCTTGAGGAACATCTGACCTTTCTTACAAAGTAGTTAACACAGTCAGTATCACAATATTGCTTACATTTAACCCTCCTATTATGTTATGGGTCAATTTGACCCATTTCGACATTTGAGATGTCCGAAATACCGGTTAATCTCTCTTTTTCTCTTTGAAATTCTTTGACTTTTCCTCATTTAGGGTCATGAACGTATATGCAAATTTTTTTTTTTTTTTTTTGTGGTCGTGGACAAGCCATAATAAAGGTTTTCTGCTTTAAGCTGTTCTTTGCTGTTTTTTTTGTGTGTAATTAAACCCATAACATAATGGATGTAACTACTTTCCCTGACATAATAGGAGGGTTTAATATGGACCTAGAAAAAGTGCAGAATATTAAATATTCAGTATATTGAACATTTACTTTCTTTGTTTAAAATAATCCAAAATTCTAAAAACCTATTTAAATTGGGTGGTCTCAGGCTAATCTATCTATCTATCTATCTATCTATCTATCTATATATAGAGAGAGAGAGAGAGAGAGAGAGAGAAGATTGTGCGGTTGCTGAATCGATCATGTCGCGCGCTTCTGTTTTGCTGGTCTTGAATGGGCGGGGCACGAATGGGCTTTCTGTAAAGGTGAGACTCCGCCCACAGGAGGCGCTGCGTCCACCTGCCAGAGCGAGAGAGAGAGAGAGACGTCTTGCTCTGGCGCGAATTAGCGGAGTGAATAAGTGCTGTCCGTGAGGAATACCCCGCGCGCGCGCACGCACACGGGCGCGCACCGTATTTCTGTCCTCGGATGTTCAGTCTGTGACAGTGATCAGTAAGCGGCTGTGTATGTAAGTGTGTGTGTGTGTGTGTTTGTTTGGACTGGAGAAGAGCAGCAGGGCGCATCGCGGGAATTCTTCTCACTCTTCTCACTGGATTCTGAATGGGGTTTTATACCGGGATAAACTTCGGATAATTTCTCAGGTGAATACTGAAGTCTGGGACTACATGGACGCGTAGAGAACACGCGTTTTTACGCTTGTTTGAGGATTTATTAATAATAGAGGAATAGTTCCATTCTTTCAGTTTTTTTTTTATCGCCGTAAAGTCTATTGTTTTTAAGTAGACCATAATTAAATCGTTATAATTATGAGTAATCATACAGTTCCCTTATTCCTTGGTGCCAGTTGTTGGCGTGGGTGTTTTGGTCGTTTATAATTTTTTTGTTACTTATTAACAAATTATTTATTTATTTATTCATTTGTTTGTATTTATTTATTTGGCATTGTTTATCGTTTTTTTGTTTTGTTTTTTTAAGCTCAGCGAATATCAATAAGTCAGGAGCATTCAAATGTAGCCTATCTACTAAATTGAACGGTGCCTGATAACGCTGGATTCCAGGCACCTTCCTTTATTCCCACAGTCGGCGGTGTGTTCAAGCGCACGCTTGTGCAGGTTGCCACTATTATATTTAGTTACAGGTGCAATTTGATCTTAGACTGAGTTGCTTGGGCGAGGCCAGCAGTCATTAAAGTTACCTGGTGTTTGTGAGGGTCAGTGTTCACCCGCTGTTGTTGGCAAACTGACAATTAATACCTACCGTCTTGAATTAACTGTTGTTACCTCCAGATAGAAGTAAATACACTGTAGACACTGTGGCGAGCCTGGGCTGTTTGCTGTGTCTGGTCCATCATGACCACTAGTGCACGATTTGGATTATGTTGAGTAAAAACCTAAATGAATAAAGTTTGAATTCTGCATCCTACCGTAGACCGGGTCTGGCAAATAGGCTTGAGTGGAATCTAGACTGAAGACATGTTGAACTACTGTATCTAGGTATCCTTATCTATCCAAAGGAATAAATCTAGTACATGTTGGCCATTTCCTTTCTCTAATACACCTACTATACTGTGTAATTATCTATTCATAACCGATCTGTTTGAGCAAAGGGATTGTCCAAATTTGGATTAAAATTGTGCTAATTCATATTTAACGCTTCAGTTTCCACAAGTTGGTGTAACCTGTCTGAGCATTACCCCTACCCCCCTCCCCTCACTCTTTGTTCTCTGCAGGGCTGATTGTTTCTACATATTTTTTGGACACAATGATTGAGCAGAGCACGAGGGATTTGTTTCTGGGGACCCTTCTGGTTTCTGTGTTCTCAGCTGTATCAGTCCAGAGCAACCCATTTGCTTCCCTGCCACCTCTGTCAGCTCCACGGATCTACCTGTCCTTTAAAGGTAAGATATACAAACATAATCTGGTGGAATTCTACTATGTGAAACCGCTTTTATTGAATTACACACAATGAAGTCAGAAAGAATAAAAACAATAGCCACCCCTCATTATCATCGTGAGCATTCAGCTTTTCATACAGATTGTGCAAATTCATATGAATCTGCTATCGTGAGACTATGCTTTATATATCCCTACTTAGGGGTTTAGATTTGCCACACTTCTGACATTTCTGATTTATGACTCTTTCCAATCTGGAAGCCGTTGGTGCGGTTATGTCGTCCGAGGAAGCTGCAATATTCAGTGGTTTCCTGTTTCAATTGGTTGTGCAACTGCTTAGTAGGCTGCTTCTTGGCAAGAGACATGGCTGCTTGGATCGAGATCGTGTGGGGAAACATGCAATATTAGTTAGCACTTGCTGTGTTTTCAGGCTGCAGTACAATCAAGGCCACACTCCACACACTTCTTGCACATGTGTCATGAGTGTGTGTTTCCTAGACCATTATGCTTCCGCTCCATTTCCATAGCTTGTGATTCTGTGGCCAGAGACTTCTTCTGTAATAGAGTTTAGGTTTCTTTGGGTTTGTGGGTAATGTGCTGAGCATGGTAGCTCCCTTCATATTCTTACATGCTTCTAATTCTCAGTCTGCTACAGCTACTTTTGCTTGCCTAGTTTACTTTTGAGTTTTATGTTATTGAGGTTTTTGGTTTGGTGGATATTCTGTAGTCTGACCACAATGAGCCAGTTTGCTGCTTAGTTGATTTCAGCAATGCACTTTGATTAAATGTTCTTCAGAATGGCTTGCATTTCAAGATTTCCTGCTGTAGACACTTCTATTTTTCTCACATTATGTAAAATTTCATCTTGGTTCTAATAATTAGGGGTACAGATGGCCAGTCAAATCAAATGCAGGGATTACCTTTATAAGGTATAAATATGGGTTTAAACTGATCAGGTGTTATTTTAAAATAATGTCCTGTAATCCAGGCACAACAAATGCAAGAGATAAAAATATAAGAATTAAAAGTTGCAGTTGAGAGGCTGTTCAAACAAGTCAACATAAAGCATTCACTTTGTAAGGCATTACAAAAGAAACTTTGCTATTGTAATCTCCTCTGTTTGTTTGAAAAGTGTTCTATTATTGCTTGGTGTTTTTGCAGGTTTCCTTTGTCTCATTCTTGTTTATTCAGTTCTGCCTTTTTCTGAGTTGACATGGAAACATAAAGCTTTTGCCCATGTGACTAAAATATAGCACCATGTGCCAAAATATATATCAGAGAACATACTAGTTACATGCTTACAGGGGCCAACTTAGCTTGGCAGCAGGCATGAAGAATTTCTCCCACAAGAGTCTGGAAATTTTCACTAGACTGCCCTGTTACTAAAGGAGGCAGATATAAATGACTAAAGCAAAAGATATGAGATAATGCAAGTCTGCTTTGTGATCTATTGCTTTTAGGGCTGTGGGGTTTGACACCCTCAGTCCTTTTTCTCTGCTTTAAGGAGACATTTTTTGTACTGGTTTAGCTGATTATTTATGTCCAGAACAACCATTACACACTTTTAAGCAAAAAGATAGACTTTGGCCATTCTTATCTGCTTTTGTGCTGATCTTAGGATTGTAATTGAACTGCTCACTTAAACATGTGTTTTGTGAGCGAAAGGTGGTTATGACATGTTCGGCAGTACATCATCTTGTCAAGTACTGCTGTGTAGCTTGAAGGTTCTCTAACAAACAATAAAGAGGTGTGTTATTTATGTTTGAAAAGAAAGTTTAATCTCAAGAATCTGAATTTGATTCGGGCAACACTGGCAAAGAAAACAAGAAGCTTTTAGGGGATTATCCCTTGCTAACACGCCCATCAACATTCACACAGACGTCTAGTGACTAGACTATACCACCACCGTGTGTGTGTGTGTGTGTGTGTGTGTGTGTGGAGCTGAAAACTGACTCGACCTGAACGAAGAGGAACCCTGCCAGGTCAAGTCAGTTTTCATCCCCGTTGGTGTCGGCAAGTTGAGAAGGCAGAGATGCCACTGTCTTTATCACCTCTTTTCACATTACATACCGTCTGGGCCAGCAGTACATCCTAGGAAGCCAAGATAAATCATGTCTGCAACTTATGGTCTAGGGCTCCTATTTACAGGAGGTTCAATCTCTCTATCATCTCACCGCCAGCTCAAGTTTAGGTGTGTGCTTTTATGTAGGTTTTCATTTCATGTACGCTCTTGCTTTCTCTCCTCTTTCTGCACCCTGACACACTTTCTCCCCCTCTTCTTCCTTTTTCCTTTTGTGTTCAGAATCCCCGCTATTTTGCTCAAAGATAGCCCAGAGGACTTTCAGCACCCCACTGCGACCTAAGAGTGTGCGCGTCCATGTAACCACTCAGTTTTGACATGCTGGTGGATTTATGGACATGTTTCTGCATATCATATCCATGTTTAATGGTTAGGAAAACACCAAAGGCAGATTCAACAGTTTGGCAGAAAGAATGCTCTGCTTATGATCGAAAGCGTTGCTTTGAGCAAATCTTGTGCATATTGTTTTAATTCGAATTCCAGCACTCAGATTCTGAAAGTAGCAGTAAACTCACAGCATATTTTCGATGTGCAGTCTTGAAAAGGCAGCTCTGAGATTTACCCAGATGTTTGCAGTGTGTCCAGAGCAATGCATAGATTATCATAATGAAAGACTTGCTTGCTGCAGAATTTCTTTCTTAAGTGCTCGTCTAAGTGTGTAAGTGTTTCTGGCTTCTCCAGTGTAAGCTTTTAATGTGTGCTGTAGCATGAGCTTGCTTAAGTGCACTGTCTGAACCACGTTGTTGTATATGAAGGTCCCTATTGTTTTTTTTTAAGGCGTGGGAGTGTTGAAGCAGCCGCTGTATTATCATCCGAGATATGGGATATGTGAGAAATTGAAGGAATGACCACGCAGACTTAGATTAACGCTGTGTCTGAAATCGTTCTCACTTGTTCAATATTTACTGTATAGTCTGTTCTATATAGCGTTATATAGCGTTATATAGGGCAGCAGGAAGCGGCTGCTGTTGGTCTGAATTCATTATTTGCTGGACTAAATGCTCTGAAAACACATGATCATGACCTGCTATTACATAAACAACTTGCACATTACAAATTACCCACCAACCTGAAACCACAAAAATACAGAAGTGAATTCTTTATAAAATACTCCATGAACAAGTACCTGTAAATTTGGTTAAATATCTATTATTAATATTGATTGGTGATATGTTATCCATGCTGACAAGTCAGTTTTTAAGCTGAATGAAATCATTGTGTGACTTAGTGTGGAAGAGTGTGGATTTTTGGTGCATTATGGGTAATGATGCACCATATGCACACCATGTTTTTCTAAATGTTCTATGATATTTTATCATTGATAATGTGTAGGTTAAGAATATGACTGAACTTTGTGTGTGTGTGTGTGTGTGTGTGTGTCGGTGCATCGGTGCATATACACTTGTGTGTGTCTGACCCACTGACTTGTGGTGCAGGTAAGATAAGGCCTGATAATAGCTTTATAGATTTCTGGCAAAAGCTGCTTCAACTTTTTCCCCTTTGAGAGCTTGTCATCTGAGATAAGTCATCAGCCTTAAAGGTTGTTAGGGACAGAGTTAAGGCTTGTTCATATTGTATGTAGTAGCACCCTGTGGCTCTGTGACTGCAGGACCCATAAAATAGCACATTTTATACACATTTTCCAAGCTTGTACTGCAGCTTCTTTCAGTTGTTGTTTGTTTTGAGGGGTTTCTCCCTTCAGTCTCCTCTTCAGGAGGTGAAATGCTGCTCAATTGGGTTAAGGTCTGGTGATTGACTTGGCCAGTTTAAAACCTTCCACTTTTTCTTCCTGATCTTTTGTTGAGCTGTCAGTGTGTTTTGGGTCATTGTCTTGCTGCATGATGAAATTTTAGTCCAATTAGTCCAATTAGATTGGATGCATTTCTCTGTAAATTGGCAGACAAAATGTTTCTGTAGTCTTCTGAATTAATTCCTGCTGTTACCATCATGAGTTACATCCTCAATAAATATTAGTGAGTCTGTTCTAGAAGCAGCCGTGCAAGCCCAAACCATGACACTACCTCCACATGCTTCACAAAATGAGCTGGTATGTTTTGGATCATAAGTAGATCCTTTCTTTCTTCACATTTTGGCCTTTAAATTACGTTGGTAGACGTTAATCTTGGTTTCAGAACTTTTATGGCACATCTCTGTATTTCTTTGCGAATGTTTTGGAGTTTTCTTCACAGCTCTTACAATGTTTATGTCATCAACTGCTGTTGTTTTCCTTGGCTGACTTGTTCAATGTCTGGTTGTTAGAAGACCAATGTTTTTTTTTTCTTTTTCAGGACATTCCAACTTGTTGTATTGGCTATGTCCAATGCTTGTGCAGTGGCTCTGATAGATTTTCCCTCTTTTATCAGCTTCAAAATGTCTTCCTTTTCTCCCATATGCGGTTCTATGACCTTCGTGTTGGTTTATCTTGTTTAGCAATAAATGCAGTCTTCACAAGCAAAACCCAGGTCTTAACCCAAGAAAAGACATTTAGAGCTATTAATTGTTTAAACAATCAATTTAACAGGGCCCACCTGGGCAACAAGAAACACGTGTCAGTCACATGTTGCAATATTTCTGTTCACTTGAAAAATGGGTGGGTTCAAACAAAAGGTGCCGCAGGTGCCATCTCATCTATATTCTCATATTCATCTTTTGAGCTCTAACCCAAATGTCTTCAGTGTGTAGCAAAAACAAAAAATAATTGGCCTTCCTGTTTCAATATTTTCTTGGGGGGGACTGTGAATACAATTGTGTAAATAGTTGTATTTGTATTGTGCTGCTTGTTTGTGGTTGTACAGCAGGACTGGTCTGCCTCTCAGCACAGAGAATAAATGATTTATTATCCCTCAGCAGTATAGTAAGCTCTAATAGGCCTAGACAGAATACACCACCTAGGGTTTACATCTGTGACCCCATCAGGGCACTGTGTGTGTGTGTGTGTGTGTGTGTGTGTGTGTGTGTGTGTGTGTGTAATTGGGGTCCACAGTTTACATGTGTGACCTTATCAGGCCATTATGTCTATGTGTGTTTGAATTTGAGGGGCACCCATTTCTATCCCAAAACAAGCACTAATGACCACCCATTTATGTGTGCCAGAGGCTGGGATTAAGTTTTAATTGCTCTCAGTTTATGTTTGCTCAAAGTCACTTAAATTCAAAACACTTAACTCATCTCAGCCACCTCCACCTGCCCCCCCCTTTCTTTATGGTCACTGAAACACCTGGAACCGTAATTTAGCTGTGATCTGAAAAAAGAACGAACCATGCAGACCCCCAGCTGCAGTATTAACTCTGACAGAATCAACGTGTTACATTCAAATGTTTCTCAATTTTGACAAAAACAAATCTGTGTTTCAGTCATCTCTGGTAATGATTAGGGAGAAAAAAAAATACCAAAGTTTCATGGCTGTTTCTGCCTGTGTATAGAAAGAAAATGTGCCAAAACTACAGCAGCATAATAGATATATTTGACATTTGATGTTCACTCATTCATTCTTCTTCAGTAATCTCATTATCGTGGTCAGAGTCACAGTGGTATTTGATGTTGCTTTTGTTAATGTAATCAAGCTAAAAAAAGTTTGTTTCCAAACAGTGCACGAGAGTCCCCTGTGGCCATGTTTATGTTTAAATATATTTAGTTTCAGCACTGTGAGATATGTGCCCTACATGAGGAGTGAAAAAACCTGTTTCCATTTCACTTTGTCGCACCACTTCTTGATCGACAGACCTAAATTTCCACCTAAGCAATATTTAGAGATTTGTTTTAATTTCAGGATTGGTGTATTTTATTCACTCTGGTCTCTGGAACACATTGGACAGGCAGCTGACAGCACCAATAGCTGTGTCCTTCACACCTTTGACTCTCCAATTATCCTAATTCACTATGTATTAAAATGCCATGGGGCAAAAGTTACTCTTTTGCTTTAGCTGCATGGGCTTTGAGACTGAATTGCATGTCTGAAAGTGATGTTTGGCGGTTCTATCTTCAAACTAATAGTGCCGTTTTGTTATGTTCCCACCACACTCACTTAATTGGCCTGTTGTAATGGTGATATTTATGGAAATGTATTAGCCCCAAAGCGTTGTATTCACTCTCGTGTTGATGGAACAAGGTGGAGAGGAAGAAAGAAGAAAATGCGTGTGAAGATGTTTGATATTTTGAACGCATGAATGGTGAAAAAAATTGGTCTTCCTGTAATAAGAGAGAGAAACAATGAGAGACAGTGAATAATAGAGGTAGTTTGTGGGTAAGGAAATAAAACTAACAATACCAATAGAGAATATGAGAGACTGATAGCTGAAAAGATCACACACATTTTGAACCAGTGTCCTAATCTCTGTATTGCTGTTAGGAACATTTGAATAGTCCATGGTCTGTGAGAATGTGACTATCCTATGCTAAAGACATAGCACAATATAAATAAGGATGACAAAACAGGTACCCATCTATCCACAGCTTGGTTAGCTCTCTTTTCACCTGAATCTTTTGAGAAAAGGTGTTAAAGAAATAGAGGGATTGTGTGTGTGCATGCGTTTGCAACCGCCTTTGTGTATCTGTCTAACTGCCTGCCTCTCCATGTCTCTGTCTGTCTCTTTGTGTCGGTTAATATCTGGACAGCATGAATGAGATCCCATTATATCAAAATCTTTTCCTACACTGTCTTGAATCATTTTCCTTTTGAACTGAACATATTTGCCCCCGAGTGACACTGTGATTGCCCATCATTAGGCTCCACTTACAGGCCCAGTCGGGTTCTTGCTTTGTAGCTGCAACCACAGAAATGTGACAGAGCGATATTAATAACCCTGGGAGTTGGGAGGCATCTCTGCACATTTTTCTGGGGTCGTCCCATGGGCTGCACTCTAATGGAGCTCTTGGCAGCATAATAAACTTAGCCTGCTGACCCTTCCAGACTCTTGCTCTGCAAGCTCTCTGCATGAATCCCCACAGCTCTGTCAGATGTTGCACGGGCACAAGTGGCTTTAAGTTCTTTGTTTCTGTGTTTATTCAGTCAGAAGTTAATTCTTTATAAAGCAGGTTAATCTTTTTCCTCTTTGCAATCGAATTTGGAGAAAATTGGAATATTGGTAGAGAAATATCACACTCTTTCTTGGTCATTTCTTGTGGATTTTAGTAAATAGATCTACATCTGTGTGATATGTAAGCCTGCAACAAACATTTGGGAGTTTCAAGGTGGTGGTGCATCCTGGGATCCTGTGCTGCTTTACTGGATCTGAGCTGTCACAGCAAGTGTGCTCTGTGGAGGAAGAGTGAAGGTGACAGGCACAGCTAAATATAGAGACCTTACTGTCTCACACCCCCTCTCTTTCTGTCTCTCTCTTCCTTTCTTCCTCAATCTGTCAATCTCTGCCTTGTTGTTTGTTTCTTCTCCCTGCTTAACTTCATTTTTGTCATCTTGATCATTCTATCTTATCTTGATCATCTTATTTTTATCTTTCCACCCCCTAATGCCCATCTATTATCCCAGTCCTGTGTAACACGTCTGTGAATGCATGGAGACATTCCCATGAGAGGAATTCGGACATTCATTTTTTTGGCTAAGGACAAAGCTTTCAAGCATGTGTTTTATGGACCACTTAAAAAAGAAACTGTGAAAGATACTGTGGTGGATGAGAAGCTTGTAGACATCCATCATTTCAAACATGGCCCCATTAATGCTGGAGGCTGGATGTTTCATCCACGGGAACTTCTTCACTGTTGCACTTTTGGTCCTCATGGGGGGAAAAATGATGTTGGCGTAAAGCGAAAAGTCAGTGGCATGGACCCAATGCATTGTGTGTGGACAGTGTGGAGTTTGTGCTGACGAACTTAACTGTAGCAAATCATTTATAACAGAACTAGTCTTGTCTTTTGTCTGCAGATAGAGTTTTTTTAACCAGTAGTTTTTAATCAGTTCTCTTTGTCTCTTTTACATGAAGACAAAGCATGCCAAGATTGAAGATGTTTCAGATTAAGATGTGGCAATCTATTGGAAATATTGTATGTCAGGGTATTTGGACATGCCAGTTTTGCAGTACTGTGCAAGAAGAAATATATTTCTGCTGCCAAGATTAAAATAATTTTCCCATGAACTATATTAAATGAGTGCTGACAGACTGGGTTTTGCAATATGCTGACTCAGAACTACTTATTATATATCAACTGTATACCTATAAAACGTACAGTTTTAGAAACTAAAGGCTCTATCTAGTACCATAAAGGGTTATTTGCTTTGACAGTTTCTCTGTTAGACAGCTAGAACCATTAGCCACCCAAAAAACCTTTTGTACAAACTTTTTTTTTCTAAGGGTGTACCTAACATTGAAATTATTAATTAAACAAAATTTACATTAAAAAAAAGTTTTCAGAAAGGTTTGCATGTATGTGAAGTAAGCTAGCAGTTTAAATTTTGTGCTGATCCTAGTAGGGCTGGACGATATATCGATTATAATATAGATATCATGATAAATGATAATGCAATACACTTTTCTGGGATATCACTGGTATAGTGATGTAGTTAAATTTTTTTTTTTTTTTTTTTTTTTTACATTTTTAATAATTACAAATTAAATGGTACTGAATGAATGCCATTGATTTTATGTAATTTTCATTTCATCTTTGTAGGCATTAAAGAAACATATCATCAAACTCAGTTTAATATTTTTTTCTTTATTTTAATACAGGTACTGTTTTGCAGTGTTAGCTAAATTTATATATCATGATACGCATTGTGTATCGTAGAAATGTCCTCATATCGCAATATGATATTTTCGTCATATTGCCCTGCCCTATATCCTAGTTGGTTTTGTCACAAAATCCTGTCAAGCTATATCTCAAATCTCAAACTCTGCCCATAGGCTTTCTATGCAAAATTATATTCTATCCTCTACTCTACAGTAATATTCCACCTAAATCCCAGCCTTAACAAAATGCTCTCATTTTAAGCAGGTAGTATTTTTTTGGACTCCTCAAAAATACAAATACACTCAAATATGCATATCATACATATTTCTAAGTATATATTATTTAATTTTCTATATTTTTTTAGCATTGGAAATCCATAAGTTTTCATAGTTGCTTGCTTTCCCACATTCTTTGTGTCCACAGTGGATTTTCAACAGTCTTGCATAGGTTATCTAGGTTAACAGACAGATGTTTTCTGTCATTTTGTATAGCTGTGATTAATGCTGGAAGACATGAAAAAAATGATAAGGCAACAGTCAGAATTCTGAGTTGAGATGAAAAACAGCACATGTAAATGAAAAAAACAAAACAAAAAAAAGCCTCCATGTATGTGTGGATGTGTGTATCTGTCTGTGTGAGTGTGTTGAAAGATGGCCATTTCATGATGACGGCATTTTATATCCAGATGGTATCATGTCAGACAAAATTTAAAAATGGAGCCATGTGCATTTTTCCTTGTACTACTTTCCGCTACTTACACTAGGCATTTAAATGACTTGAGCCCTCCATGTTTCTCATCCAATTGCTGGTCAGATTAGGGAAATATTTCCCACAGTTGAGGATCATATGTTTTTTTTCCACATCCTAGCTTTTTTTAATACCAGTCAGATAAAGTTTCCCAGACAGCCATTCTGCTTTAACTCAACGTTTCATTCTAGGCTCCCCTGAATTTCTATGTCAACAATTGTGAAATTGTCTTGACTTTCCCCATTGTAGCCTTTTCTTTTTGGTATAAAAATAGGAGAGCTGTGGGGTCCAGCACATTGCAATTCAATCAAACTCACCCACATTCAACAGCAAGGTTTATTTGTAAGCCAGGTTCACAAAAGGCATTGGTACAAAGCAGATGCATAGGGAGCCCAGGCCTAAACCACTGTGCCTAAGCTATCAAGGACCTTTGTGTGGAACCTTTTGTGTGGAACTAAAATAAAGAACCAGAGTAGAATATGATGGTGCGGATTGAAAATTCAGTCCAATAAAAAAAAGTGTGTGTGTGTGTGTGTGTGTGTGTGTGTGTGTGACTGTTCATATATGTAAGTGGCAAACATTTTGCGTGTGTGTCTGTGTCCTTGATCGTTCTATTCATAATACATTTCCAAGTGTGTTTTATAAACACAAATAGTGTATATCTTGATCTCTGTCACTACTTTTTAACACACTGACAGTTCGTGAATATTTCCATTTCCATACAGTAGTACATCAAATTTTTTAGCAGCAGGAAGACAACTATACGCATTACTGCAAACATCAAGCAAATTTTACACATAATCTGTCATCACGGGGGCCTCTTGATGTGGTGCATGGTTGTAGGAGTCATAGCGTGGAGGTCAGAAGACTGAGCTTGACCTTGGTCCTGAGACTTGGGGGTGGTGGGGTCAAGGGCGCCTCTCTGTGTATGTTGTTTTTGGCTGCCACCATTTATTACCATCTGTCAGTCAACACTGGATGCTGTTACCGTAGCAGTGCAGCAGCTCAGCCAATGATCCGTGCCACTAGACCGAAAACATTATTACATGCAAGAGAAGGAGGGGTTGTTGACCAATCCCAGAGCCGAAGGAAGATAACTAAGTGCTAGCTAACAGCAGGGGGTAAAGGATGGTAAAAGGAAAAATCTGTCTTTCCATCCCACTATGTGGAATTCATTTGACAGAGAGGGAAGTGGTAGGCAAGATAATGAAGAGAAAAATTATACAACAGGGAGACAGAAATGAGCAAACGCTAATGGAGTGTAGGTTATCATTACAGTGGTGAGGTGCACAGTGTTAAGACTATTGGAGGCAATAACCAGGGCTCTTGGAACCACACAATAATCAGCAATCACTGAGTGACGGATGAGACAGACTCTTCTAATCAGAGCTCTGATACCAAAGAAGGGAGGAGTGATTCACAGGGAGGAGAGACAGAGAGTGAGAGAGAGAGATAGCTCAGCAAGCTGTTTGACTGTGAACATTAATGAGCATACATGTAGTGTGGAAATAATACAGAATAGACAAAAAAAAGAGGAAAGAAATAACTGGGGGGGACACATTACATGAACTGGAACATTATAGTGGCGAATTTGAGCGTTTATTTTCATTCAGACATTTTGGACATGAAAATGTGAGACAGTGCCTTTATTAACCTGTCTATATGTGTACCTAAGTATTTATGCACATGTGTAAGTACATCACCTCTGATGGAGTGTGTGCTGGCATAAACCTGAAGAGAAGTCCGTGTAGGTTTGTATGTGCATGTGTCTATTGTATATGTATTTCTATGCATCTCCCAGGTAATATCCCTGATGCTGTCCAGATGGTGCACTTCAATTCAGCAGCTGCGCATCTGCGTGAGGAGAAATGTGAGCTAGCGTGGAGCACCACATGTGGGCTGGAGCTCAGGCAGCCTGTCTATGGGAAAACGGGGCCTGTGGTTAGGCCAGATTGAGCTCCAGTCTCTAGGGACGCTCTCAACTAAGTGTGAATGCCGTGTTTATTCTTTGTGAGCCACGTGGGAGTGTGTGTACGAGTGTGTGAGTGGTGAGGATAAAATAATGGGTGTCCTCTATAATGGCCAGGGACTATATTGGCTTTCTCTTGTTCTGTGTAAACATGATGTCACCCTCATTTGTGGAAGTGTGTTAGGATATTTGCAAGGTGGTCTTCTTTGGCACACATTCCGAGTCACTCGTTGTTCTACTGTAGCTCTTCTTTCTCCCTCCCAGTCTCACACACTCGTCACTGCCTCTCCATCCCTGCCTGCAGAGTGTGTCTGGCAATTTCATCTCCTTTCCATAATAAAGTCCAAACATTACAACTGATAATGACGTCCTTCTGATGGTCTTTATGAACTTTACATAATCCGAATAAAAGCACTGCAACATGCTTCTACACTTTTGAGGTCAGGTTTCCATGCACACACACACACACACACACACACACACACACACACACACACACACACAGAGAGAGAGAGAGAGAGAAAGAAAGAGAGAGAGAGAGAGAGAGATGACAGGATTATGTTTTGTTTTTGTGCAGCAGGCCCAGCTATAGTTACTCAGGAAATTCACTTTTAATGAAAAAACACTGTCACTCAAAATTTCATGCCACAGTCTTGGGTTTTAAGAAATCCTGAACAGCCAGCTGTCAAAACCAAAACACGTGAGGTAATGATTAGTTAGACAGTGAACAATATAAAGGTCCTATAAATGTGCTGATGACATTCTAAAGAGCAAACTATACTAGAAAGGAGAAAAGAAGTGTAAGATTAGTGTGTATTGCTTTTATGCTAAAGTCATTTAAGGTTGAAGAAAACAGCAGAGACAGATACTCTTCTGAAAAGTGTATTAAAAACAAGTCTGTTGGAACAAAGGAGTCATCTGGAGGACGTCTGGAAGGTTGTTCTGTAGAAACGGAAAGTAACAAGTGACAAGGAGTTTAAAATCCATTCTTCTTCCAGACATTTTTAGGTTGTTGGCATGAAGGTAGGTTGAAGGTATAATGATGGGATTTTGAGAGCAGCACTTTTCACTTTGAATCATGAGGCTGTGTCACATTAGTCCTTGTGGGAAATTGAACCTCAAGAGAGATAATATAATGGATAGATACTGTGTAGAAAGGCACAGAGAGTAACAGGTGCCTTTTGAGAAGCAATGAAACAGCGAAAGGGATAGGATTGAAGCAGGGATGAGAAGAGAATAAGTATGATTGATGATGCAAAATTTAATGATGGAGTTTGTTACAATTGACCTTTTATTATGTAGGTCTATAATATTGAATTTGTAGTACAAACTTACTTAAGTTTTTAAAATTTATAGGTTTCAAACACTTGAAATGTCATTTGGTCAAATAAGCAAAGTGGTACAGATTTATTTGTTCAGGAATAATGGACACAATGTGGAGGTTTCTAAGACAGGGTGTGATTGTATACCAGTATGACTGGGTATTGTGTTTAGGACCTCCCTAATTATACAAATTTTATTTTAAAGTACTTCATATATTTATAAAGTAAAATACAGGGGGGAAAAGACCTCAGAATTACTACATCTGCACAGATTTTAATAATGTGTATAAGATTGTCATATGCATACTATCCCACTGTTTATATGCATCCACAAAAATGTGTGAAAGTCTTTCGCCATGCAGATGCTTGCACTGATGCTATCCTCATTTATAACTTCAGTGAACTAAACATGATTGATGTCTGGTATGACATCAGATATAGATTTTTGTACTTATTTATGTTATTAAATTCATGCTGTAGTAATTAGTTTAATTATTTCTCCCATTAAAAAGTGCTGTATTACCATAATGCCATTTACTCTATTTACTCAATTCTGGCTCTATCTTTTGGCAAATTTGTTTCACTTGGCACATGAATTCAGTTAACATTCTGAACAAGTGGAAATCCTATTATACAATTTCATGGCTGCTTTGTAGATAATTCTCTTCAACATGGATGAATCAGTAGGTCCATTAAAACAACACATTGGGCCATTTGCAGTAGACTATGCACACCAATAAATCGTAGTTAATGAAGCCATTGAGTAAAAAGAGAACCGGTTTCTGAATGTGCTTTGTTAATGATCTGAATTTTTAAAATGTACTTTTTGCTTGCTGTTCTTGAATACTCACCCCATTATGCTGAACCCACAAACTAATCACCTAATTAACTACAGCTAATTTCATTTGATTTTACTTAATTTAGCTCATGGACTTTAGATGAGTTTATTTGGTTAGTCAGATATATCACATCATTACGCGTATTACACAAGTATAGGATTCATGACATGATAAAACACAGTAAATTCAGAATAGGCTACACTAGGGCAAAAATCCTAATCTAAACCAGTCTTATTTTTGTAATGTATAATGTGCTTTTTGTTCCATTTTATAAGTTATATTATTTTTTATGTTTTTAAATGAATTTGGAAAGAGTACATGGTAACCGCTATTATGATTAGATACCTGTAAAGTACAGGTAAATTACAATTACAGTGTATTTTATATTCCATTTCTGATTCTTATTAGGATTGTTTATCAAAGTCTTCTGCATTTGTAATCTTTTGGCTAAAGCATTAAAGTGTAATTCTGGTCTTTTTATGGTGGCAAAAGTTCTGCTGTATCCCTAGAAAAAAAGAATCAAGAAAATGTCCTTTCCATTTCTGCAAAAACTTGTGGATTAAAAGCCACTTGCTTGCCCTCTTGACAATCAAACTGCCTTTTTCAAGCTTGAATTAAATATCCTTCTCAGGTGATCCTATCATACATGGACAGCCAAGACAAATGGCTATTCATGGGTCTCAAATTTGTCTTCATTGTCCACTTATGTTCGCATTTTCTCAGTAGGAAGGTTGTCAAATCTGCCAGAAACAGCCAAATGTCACTTGAAAACAAAACCCAAAAATACTAGCCATACCAAATGTAAACTCAAAGTGTTGTTTGTTTAGTTTGTTTAGCCACAAGATGTCAATTCATTAAATAAAATGTGCACACGGCAGCTTTAATATAGAAATTCTGTCCAACATATCCATCTAACATCTTAATATACACTCTGCCCAACTCAACGTCTTCCCCTTCAACCCTACACACTAAAGTCCAACATCAAGACCATCATTGCAAAATGATTTAAAAATATTAGCTATAGAATTTCTTAACGAAGCAGTGCTATTAAAATGGGATTTTGGTTCAAGGTGCAAAAATTGGCATGGCATCACTGGGGACTAGGCTTCCTTTTGATGTTGTCGGGACACGTCAGGATGGATTTCTGTTCACACTACAGATGTAATGCAGCCACATGCTTCCCAGACCACCTCTGCCTGCGGTCTGCATGATCACAAGATATATCTGACTCCATTCAGATCTGTATTTAGCACTGTTCACTTACGATCCTATTACCTGAGATGAATGTTAATATGAAGTGTGAACAGTGCCAATGAGACAATGTGAAAGAGCCCTCGCACACGGTCTAAAAGGGGTTTTGTCACCTTGTTAGTCACCATGAGTTGCCAGGGGGCAGTAATCTTTCTGTCAAATTTGAGCACTGGGTGTTGTAGAAGTAAACACGGAAGTCTAGCCAACCACTTAAGCATGGAATGCTGAATAATTAATTATTATTGTTGGGGTTTTTTTTCATTCTTCTAAATTAACAAAGATTTGTGGAATGGGTTTTGCAAATGTGTTAGATTTCAGTGTTCTGGTTTGAGTTGGTTACTGTACAACATAATCCAATGTGCTGCTTAATGATGCTTTTACATCTGAGAATTTAGTTGCTTTTCTAGGAGATCAATTTTCTCAGCACATGCCGTGCCAGCCTGCTTGCATCGACCATATGGGACACCCATTTGTTTTGGAACAAGAATGTATGGGACTGTATAATTGCTGGCCTCGCTGAAAGTCCATGATAAATTCATTAGGGCACTGGAACCTCATTCATCAGCTGTGTGTTCAGTGCTTGTTCCTGATCTTTGTTTTAACTATATGGCATTGTAAGGGTGCTGAAAAATACTTTCAGATTTCAGGGGTGTTTATTATTATTATTATTAGTAGTAGTAGTAATGGTAGTAGTAGTAGTAATAGTAGTATTAGTATTTCAAAGCCTGTGTGATTTTGCATGCCATTCTGGCTAGCATCTGTCGACCCTTTCCTCATTAAGCAACGCATCAGCAAACATCCCAACCCAAATATTACAAAGGCTTGTGCAATATAACAATTTAATCGTCTCTACATGATATTACACTGCCATAATATCTAGTGACATTTACTCCAATTATATTATATTACCAGACCTGCCAACCTGAAAGAGCTTTGCAAGTTAACATCAGAATATGCTAGTATTAGACATATGAATCTGGAACGTGCAGGTGTTTTGAGCTCCCCCATCTCACATGCTGTCGGGGCTCTCGGAACTCTTGGGACCTTGATTTCTGTCAAGGTAAATGTTTTAAGTAACTTAATGTGAAATAAAATCTATCAATGTGTGTTCTGCTTCACTTATAATTACAGAGTTAACATCAGTGAACTAGATTTATTAGGGATGCCCCTGCTCAACAGAGAAAAAGGATTTTGACATAAAAAGATTGCATACGCCTACAATGTAGTGTCATATCGAATACTTTACAAACCTTTGCTAAAGGTGATGAATGTATATGAAAGTGATTAAATATCCTTTTTTTCGCTCTTGTGATTGCCATTGCTGCAAACAGTTCTAACTGCACAGCTGGTAATATGATTAGACCCTCTTCTACTCTCTTTAAACTCCTGTCTGTCATTTATTGTGTGTTTTTTAAAGGTAAATCATGAACAAGGAAAAATCAATATTGCACAAGACTAATCTATGACTAGTCCTAGGATTTTTTTTTGTTTTTTTTTTTTGTGGGGGGGTTGGGGGAGTTTCTATGACTAGCCTGTGAGTGGAAAGTATGTGCCTGCAAAACTAGTCCACTCTCATGATGAAAAGAAATATGAAATATGAAGTTCTGTGTTTTAGTTATCTTTTTGGTTTATTTTTTATTTATTTATTTATTTATTTATTTATTTATTTATTTTCAAAAATAGTGCATGGGGACTGTCCTTGACTATGAAATATTTTGGCTGATCATAAGGCTATTGAAGAAAGCTATAGTAAAATCATTAAATACTTAGGCTACATAAAGAAATAAATATATGTAGTTATTTGATTGACAGGACCTTGGGAACTGTTCTAAAAATATTATTGCAATATTCCTGCTTGCTTAGCCATAGATATTTATGCTTGCCCCAAGGTGTTTAAGAAGTGTTTGTCTTTGAAAGAGTAGGACCTGTTACTGATTTTTGTATAATTGGCAATTTCTGAGAAGAAACATAAATGACATTTATGTACATGGTGTCCTAAAAGTCCCCATACATAGCGGACTGTATGTATTCCAGCACCACCTCGGTTGTGCCTTCGTCGATGGATGTTTGTGGACGTCCACTTCTTGGTTGGTCCGCAACACTTCCAGTGTGGTGTGTGATGTGCTTGCCGTGTTTCCTGTTAAAGTCCATAACATTTTTTTTAAGTGTTAATTTCCCCTATGTACAGTGTGGAGACTTTTGGGACACCCTGCATTTCCATATATTAATACATTCCATAAATTAATAATAATTAATTCCACAATTCTGAAAGAAATGCAAATAAAAACTTTATTCTCTCAATTTCAGCAGGTTGTTTCACAGTAACTGGTCTCAAACAGAAAACACATTACTCAAAAACACACGAACTAAATTCTGAAGACTAAAGTAAGATTTATTAACTTATTGAATGTTATTAATATATATTAACATGGACTGAATTCTAAAAAACCTCCTGTTAGTCTCACATTCACTCACCACAAACAAAAGCATTTCTACTCCATCATTGAACATCAAACTGGTAATCTATAATATCAACTTTTTTATATATTAACATTAACTGGATATGAAATATACTACTCTACAAATATATGTTTCTGTGCAATATATATACTTTTTTGTCAACTCATCTTCAATTAAATCTTTCATGTGTACTGGCGCTTTAATTCAGCACGAGCAGCACGAAAAAAAATATTGACTCGACGCCGAAACTCCCGATTCACCACTGCAGCATCTGGTGTAAAATTTTATCAGTGCAGAGATTACAGAGCTTAGAAACTGCAGTTTTGTCATCATTCCACACAAGAGACATCATCTTTTCATACAGCACGAAATAGATGTGTTTTCCCGCCCTCTTTTGATTGACAGAATATAATCAGCCCTGATCATCAGATGTTTTTAAACGTGAAAAATGGCCTTTATCGGCCGATACCGATTATTGCCCGATACATCGGTGCATCTCTACTAACCAAAGGAATGCAAGGAATCTTGAATTGGTCAAATCTTAATTCTCATATACTCAAGTTCAATTGAAAGATTACCACCAAACATCAAAGAGACCATAAGCATCCTTAAGAATAGGCCAAGTCAGGGAGCATAAAGGCCACTCTGTGAACAAGTGGACCCTCACCTGCTACTTGAAAGCTCATATGCACCCAGCTGCCATTGTAAAGTGCATGTCTTTGGCCTGTCAGATAATATTAGGCTTGACTGCCGGGCTGTGCTGCACTCTGACTAACAGCCGGTGATCCTTCCTTTGTTTCCAGTTGACAGGGGTCAAGTAGGGTGTACGTTGAGCATTCAAGAGGGGTTTGGACAGCACCTCCACAATCCAAGGAGGGCCATCTGAGCTGAATTTTGCCGTTAGTGGTTTGTGGTGTGTGTTAAAACCTTTGACCCTTGGAAATTGCCCTTGCAAAACAATTTAACCACTGGTTGTGCATGGCACCTTGAGTTAAGATCAGAAGGTGTAAAGTATGCCAAAAACTTTTGCTTTTCTCTTGAACTGAGATTAGGGTCAACATAATCGATTATTGTGCGTATGGAAAATTGGGTGCTTGTTTTTTTTTTTTTTTTAGATTTGTTGCATTGTTTACCAGAAATGTACTGTAATATAAAAGTTCATAGGCCTCTTTTTCTGGATAGAATGTAAACACTACTGAAGCAATTGTTGGCATCTTCTGTGCACAAAACTGTTTTCAGGCATCCAGTTATCATTAAACACTGTTAAGACCCACTTTTTAACTTGCAACTTCTTGCTTAGGTGATAAACAGCCAGGTGCATTGATGTAAGTTTTGGCATTGTCAAGCAATAACTGCTTTCTATCAGTGGACATAATGCTGGCCAAAAAAATCCATTCAAAATCCATTCCTGGTCTGAACAGAGTAAAAGATAAATGGATATGTCTAAAAACATGCATAAAATATTTTGTGTGTATAGTAGTGGTGAATTGAAACAGCACTGAAAACAGACACAAAACAATAATGTTGAAATAATAACTATTTATTTTATTTTATTTTATTCATTATTTTTTGAGAGTCAGTGAAATGTCTTTTCAAATCTACATAAAATCCCAAGTCTGATACTGGGCTCAAACATTTTCCTAAATATTTTCATTTTGCTTCTGACCGCTGTGTTGGTTAATAATGTCATCTTACCTTATATAATATGCTCTTTTAGCAAATTCCTCTTCATTTGCTCTTCATCTCTGAAAGTAATGACTGCTAAAGTCATCCAGCATGAAAAAAAATCTTTGGCAACTTTAAGGACCAGTATGGCAACATATTGTTTCTCTGATGTTGTAGACTAGAATTTTCTGAGCCAAACCAATCTGTGTAGATTTAAAAAAAAAAAAAAAAAAAAAATACATTAATAGCTTCAAAATGTTTCAATCGTTACACCAAAAAATCAGCAACATATATTTAGGATTTGAAGACACATTTTAAAGACACAATGGCAAATTTCCACACCAACAACAGCAGAATTTGAGAGGCACTTTCTGGGGCAGCATAGGTTTGTTTTTGTTGATTTGTAGTTAAATCTGGCATATTTAAATGTGGAACATGCAAAGCAAGATCTTATCCCCACCACCTTCATACTACTTCACCTCACACTCATGTCTGCTATCTTCCACTTTTCTAGAGGAAAAAAAGCAAGATGATGAAAGAGATGAGAGTGAGTTACAAAAGAAAGAACTTGGTGTTACCTGTAATCTGTGTTCTGGTATACAGAGCCGGGTGGAGAGAAAGAGAGATCTCAGCCAAGAATGATAGCCCTTAAGGATTCCTTTTAATAACAACTATGCTGGTATAACATAGGGGAGGAAACAGGGAAAATGAACCTGATTTACAAGAAGTACAAGCAGGTCAGAGATGTTAATTATCTCCCAGACTGAAAGATTTGCCCACTGCATGCCAGTGAATGATAATAGAAGGTATAATATGAAATAGGAAGCCCTCCTTGTTGATGTCCCCATTCAAACTGCACTGTTGCAGTGTTGATATAAGATGGGCAGGAAATTAAATACTAGGATGAAAAAAAAAGCCTTCAGGCCATCAAATCAGTTGTCACTGAAGTGGTACATCTTTTGTACCCTGAGATATAGGTAGATGTATTATACCATTATAACTAATTTAAAGCTACAGTGCTTTGGATTTGTTGTTAAAAATGGACTGGAATAATAAAACAATGATCAGGGAATAAAACAGACTTTATAATATAATATAATGTTTCCAAGCTGTTCTGCATTAACCTGAGAAAGAGTGAGAGAGTGAACGAGTATGATCCTATAATAGAAAAAGGGATCTGTGTTTTTCTTGCTAAACAATTAAAGCCTTTGTTTGTTCTCTGTTTTGATGGAAAGCTAGTGAATGATCACTGATAGTCAACCAATTTATCCTTGTGGCCTTTATTATTGTTTTTAGTTGTTGAGCTGGAGAACTAATGAGAGGTGTTGGTGAGTCTCTCCGTATTTTTGTATTTCAACTGGCCAAGATTGAGTGATCTGAACCCTCTGCTTGCCTGACCTGTGTTTTAGCTAGCATGCTAACACTGTCCGGTTCATGCCAAACATTTTTTGAAAGACCAGGGAACAAATAAACAGAGAAGACAGTTCAACTTTTACAAAAACATTGAAGAGGCACTATGATTTTGTTCTCTACATTATATTTTAGCTAACCAGTAGCCAGAGATAGCAGGCTAGTTGTGTCTAACAGCCCCAGAGATCCACAGAACCTCAGAGAAAGCTCCTACATTCAGCTTAGGGTCCAGTGCACACAATGCATTGTGAGATTACAATGTAGCAACCCCATTTCCCTTTAACCAGACCGCATATTTTAGCTAGCTAAGAAGAAGAAGAAGCCTTTATTTGTCACATATACATTATAGCACAGTGAAATTCTTTTCTTCACATATCCCAGCTTATTAGGAAGTTGGGGTCCGTCATGATACGGCACCCCTGGAGCAGGGAGAGGGTTCAGGGTCTTGCTCAAGGACGTAACAGTGGCAGCTTGGTGGTGCTTGGGCTTGAACCCCCAACCTTCTAATCAGTAACCCAGAGGCTTAACCGTTAGGCAGCAAGTTCATTCTGTAGATCACACACGTCATTAGGAAGTCACAATAAGAGCTTAGCAGCTGCTGGTAGCTAAAAAAACAAGGTTTTGTTGAAAGCTTTTGCTCTTTTATCTGATACTCAGTAACTGTGATGGTCACACTGATGTGCACAATAAAGTTACTTTATTCTCATAACAGTCTGTAATAGTGAGCAATTAAAAATATATATATATTTTAAAAAATGATAGTCTACCAGAGAGGGTGAAATTCCCAAATCTTACATCCTGTAGTTTTACGATACATCATTGGACCTTATAGAATAGAAACCTCTTTTTGTCCTGTAAACATAACAATGAAATTATTTCTTCACATATCCCAGGCTGGTGTCAGCGCACAGGTTCAACCATGATACATCACCCCTAGAACAGCTAGGATTAAGGACCTTGCTCAAGGGCCCTACAGTGGCAGCTTGGCAGTGCTGGGGCTTGAAACCTCAACGTCCTGAGTAGTAACCTCGAGCCTTTAGCCAATGACCCATCGAGAGCACAGTTTCATTTCTTGTGCACTGCTGCATGAAAATGGTACCTTAGATGATGTAGATGAGATGACGAGGGATGGAGAGAAGCAAAATGTCCACAGGAAACTCCTGACTAGTCACATCAAAAACATCTGGGGTTAAACACCAGATCACCCTGATCAAATTCATGTTTATACCTTTTCTGATTTTTTTTTTTGCAATGTTTTGGGTTTATGCAAGTGGGATTTATGTTGTAAAAGGTTGTTATCTGTAACAGTTATGTGGATTTATGTGAGCTACTCAACATACAAATCATACCTACTTTAGTTCAACCATTTAATATGCCCACACTCATGCAGCTGCCTTTTTTTTGCCAGTTCTGCCTTTTTAGGCTGTAATGCTTTGTACTGAAATTTTAGCCTTCTTTCTCTTTTAAAAGGAAGTCTTTTTTTTTTTTTTTTGCTAATTACACACACATACTGTACAGTACACACAGTATTCTTTAACCATTGGGGAAGCAAACACCACCCATCCATCTGTTTGCCACACTTGATTTATTTGACACCTTAAACGATATGAAGAGAGAAATTAAGATGTTGTTCTTGGCCACATTAAAGATAAAATGTTGAAGTCTAAAAGCAGGAGCTGTAGCTATTGGAGCTGGATAAAAATGGTACCATATGAAGCCTTAATGAAAAATAAATACACGTCACTCCAGCTTTTTATTGGACCTGATCTTGTGATAACATAACTTGACAACTTCAATAAGCTTCTTTATGGTGCTGCAGAGCACTTTGGGTCGTCATGCCAATTGGAGTTATAGCTAATTAGTGCCATGTTTATCTGCTCTTGGGGCTGTTGTTTGAGCTCGAAGCTATTATAAAGGATCAGAGAGGTCGGAGTAATGTGTGATCATGGATTTGCTTAAGACAGTGTGGCTGTGTGTGTGTCTGTGTGTGAGTGTGAGTGTGAGTACTATGAACCACACACTCCCTGAAGTCATGATCCAAAGCAAACAGTGGCTTTCTCTGTCTCCCCTAGGACGGACAGATTTTAGAGCACCTGTTCACACACTTCTCACTCTTTTCTTTTCTTTTTTGCTTATTCGCTTTCATCACACTACCAATATTTAATGTATTATTGTTCTCTGCTTTTATTCCCCTGTCTGCTTTGTTGGGCTATTTGTTTAGCAGGGATAAGCTTTTCTATTTTTATTTCATTTAATATGAAATGAAGTAATTGTTCTGTACTATTTGTTTTTCTGTTATTATTTCTTGAAAGTTTACATCATTCCTTATTTGTATACAGCATTAATGAAGATATAATTAAATCAATATCAAATGTTAGTTGGTATCAAACATTGTACATATACCTGTATAGTATATTTACAAGTGTTAACATTTGAAATCACCACAATGTTAGGAAATGAAGGCGAAATCAAGCAAAATTAAGGCTGCAAGCATGCAAACGATATAATATTCAGAATGTTTTGGTTTAATTTGAAAGGAGAATAGTTCTTGCTTAGTTTATATACTGTGATTTTCATTGTAAATCAGCAACCTAATGTAATTTTCATGCTTTTTTCAATAAATGATGAAATAAAGCATTTATTGCTGCAAGCTGCAAATGTCTGTTTAACTATTCTGTTTGCTTTGCTCCGAGTTCTCCTCTGTGCACTTTAATGGACAGGAAGCGTGGGGAGTCATTTTATCTAACTTGTTCGATTAAATTTCTCAGGTTTAATCAGGCCCTCCTGTCATGCAGAGAAATCAAGGAGCGATAAAGATGATGTGCTAATCCTTTGTCAAGGACGAAGGCTGGTAAAATCGATGTCTTATATAGACTGTTTACTTTGAAGATCGGAGAACAAGTGTGTAACATGTATTAATACACACACACACACACACACACACACACACACAAACTAAAACTCTCCCATAACCTCACTTTCTCCTTCTTCCTCTCTCTCTACTTCTCTTTCAATTATACATAGTCGAGTGACAGCTCATGGAAGGCCTGAGATAAGATCTAATCTTGTGGTGATTATGGGCAATGAAGACTGTGAGTGTGTGTATGTGTTTGTGTAGCTGATGCTCCAATGTCCTCCAAATGTCCCAGCCTTTATCAGACTTCTCTGTCAAAAAAAAAGTCTTTCCTCTTGACCTTCGTAGTAGACATTGTCCTTTATAGATTTGATGGTAATTACATTGCCTGTGCGATTATCAATAAACCCACAATAAATAGCTTTTTTTATCAGTATTTTATTAACAAATATAATTAAATATAGAGATTGAGTGAGTCCAGATTTATTGGCCTGTTCCTTTGAATAGTCCATGTGCAAGTCTTGGTATCATTTGTCATCAGTTAGTGAGTTGTATACCTGATTTTTTTTTTTTTTTTGTATTTGCCTACATATTCAAGATATTGTATTTGCCTACATATTCAAGATATTGTAACGCAGCCTCAAAATAATAGCTTAAACAGCAGATTTTTGCTTAGCCTGAGGTGTGTTGAAAATTTCTATGTAATATTGCATCAACCCATCAAAGGCACATTTTCAAATCAAAAAGTCCTGCATTGCATTTGTTAGCACTGGTAATGGCACACTCGTGGCACTGGACTTGTTGGAACAAGCTTAATATGGCCTTGTTTTTAATTGGAATGCTGAAATGAGAGCGGGAGGAATTTTAACTATGCTCTTGAAATGCACGCACAGGTAAAAGAGGGTTTTGTGTCTACTGCTGCACTTTGAATGACTCCATGCATAAAGATCCTGTCTTCTGCTAGTGGTGTTATATGCTGGTGTAGCTGAAAATAATCTATTCTACATTGTCTTGCAGTGCAGACCCTTTCCCCCTGGTTTTCTGCTTAGCCTTCATTTTAATGGAATTTCTTCACACACACACACACACACAT
>JANDJT010000012.1:23796815-23821045 GCA_024331685.1 Stegophilus panzeri | reverse complement strand
TCAGATACCGGTCACGCGCAAGAGGCGCTTCCCATAGTGTTATGCTAAACGCAACGTCTCGTTCCCTTCTCAGGGAAGAGGGTTACATGCGTAACCCAGATGTTACTCTTGCACTTCTTTGTGCTTCTTCTTTAACTGAGCCATTTTCATGAGGTGTCACTGTGTTTAGACTGTCTATTTGGGTTTGATTGGCTGAGATGATCCTAATTTATCACTTCTTTATAGTCCATTTTACCTAATCATCTTTGCATATATTTTGCACTTGAATACAACTGCACTATTTAAATAAAAAATCCAAGTGCTTTAGGATGCATCTTTGTGTGTCTATAATGTGTAGCAACAATTATATAAATCATTTAAATTTCTTGCCAAACAGAGCCTAGGAGCTTACATTATTCTTCGGTTTTTATCATATATTGTTTATTTCCACCATTTAAAAACACACATTTACACAGTGAAAGGGTTTTTGTACAATGACAGAGCTTTATTTAGTATGACAATTTGAATTTACGTATTTAGTTGGACTTTAGTTGGATTTGTACTGCATCTGTGCAGCCTTATATACAAAAACATGTATTTCACATACAGTCCCCGCCAAAAGTATTGGAACGGCAAGGCCAATTCTTTTGTTTTTGCTATACATTAGGATTTGAGGTCAAAAGATGAATATGAGATGATAGATCAGAATTTCAGCTTTAATTTCCTGATATTTACATCTAGATGTGTTAAACAACTTATAACATGGTACCTTTGATGTTAGACCATCCAATTTTTAGGTGAGAAAAAGTATTGGAACAGATGGTCTTAAAGTAAATAACACTTAAAATTTGGTTGCATATCCCTTGCTTGCAATAACTGCATCAAACCGGTGATCCACTGACATCACCAAACTGTTGCATTTTTCTTTTGTGATGCTTTTCCAGGCTTTTACTGCAGCCTCTTTCAGTTGTTGTTTGTTTCTTTGGGTTTCTAACTTCAGTCTCCTCTTCAGGAGGTAAAATGCTGCTCAGTTTGTTTAAGGTCTCATGATTGACTTGACCAGTTTAAAACCTTCCACTTTTTCCCCAGATGAAGTCCTTTGTTGAGTTGGCAGTGTGTTTTGGATCATTGTCTTATTGCATGATGAAGTTCCTCCCAGTTAGATTGGATGCAATTCTCTGTAAATTGGCAGACAATACATATATTCCTGTAGACTTCTGAATTTATTCTGCTGCTACCATCAAGAGTTACATCGTCAATAAAGATTAGTGAGACTGTTCCAGAAGCAGCCATTGAAGCCCAAGCTATGACACTATCTCCACCATGCTTCACAGATGAACTTGTATGTTTTGGTTCATGAGCCGATCCTTTCTTTCTCCACACTTTGATCTTTCCATCACTTTAGTAGAGGTTAATCTTGATTCCAGAATTTTTGTGTCTCATTTATGTATTTCTTTGTGAATTCTAATCTGGCTTTCTGATGGTTACTGCTCATGAGTGATTTGTACCTTGTGGTATGTCCTCTATATTTCTGCTCTCAAAGTCATCTTTGAAAGGTGGATTGTGATACCTTCTCCCCTTCCCTATTGTTTGTGAGGTCACTGTTGTTTTGGGGGTTTTCTTCACAGCTCTCATAATTTTTCTGTCACCAACTGCTGTTGTTCTCCTTGGCTGGCCTTTTCCATGCCTGGTTGTTAGTACACCACAGGTTTCTGTCTTTTTCACGACACTGTAAATTGTTGTATTGGCTACGTGCAATGGCTCTGATCGATTTTCCCTTTTTCTCAACTTCAAAATGGTTTGCTTTTCTCCCAAAGACAGCTCTCTGGCCTTCATGTTGGTTTATCCAAATGCAGTTTTCACAATCAAAAACCCAGGGCTCAAAATTAGAGTAGACATTCAGAACTATTACTTGTTTAAATAATTAATCTAACAGGGCACATCTGGGAAAGAAGAAACGCCCGTCAGTCACATGTTCCAATATTTTTAATCACTTGAAAAATGGGTGGGTTCAAACAAAAGGTTCTATGTTTTTTAACACATTTAGTATGAATGCTGAAATTAAATGAATGCTGAAATTCTTATCTATCGTCTCGTATTCATCTTTTGATCTCAAAGCCAAATGTCTTCAGTGTATAGCAAAAACAAAAGAATTGACCTTGCATTCCAGTAATATCAGAGGGGACTGTATGTATGGTGGCCTGGTGAAACCATGCACCTTGTAAAATTTTCTACTTTATATTGTTCTGAAAACTATATGCTTTTATCAAATGAAATGTTTCTCTTTTGCAAGTATCTCAACCAGATAATATTGCATTTACAAAACTGTTTATGCCCAAAAGTGAAAAGGGAGAAAATGTAAAGATTCCATTCCAACAGTAGGAACATTGCAGATATTTTGATACCTGCTGTCTGATTACAAACTGAATTGATTAGGTGCCACGTATGTATACAGCATCCTGATCAAAGAATGTACTTTACTGTGTCTGGAAATCACACCAATGTCATATGGTTTTAGACATTTTCAGGCAGACTGATTTGTTTTACCACCACATTTGTTAATCTTGCTTCTTACCCAGTGAAATGTTTAAAGGAAATTGCCTAGGCAAGAATTAAAAGCAAATAAAAACATTTCCACATCATGTTGGTGAAATATATTAATGGTTTCTTAAAACGTTAAAGAGGTGTCAAAGTATGTTATAGGCAGAAAAAAACAGATTTTTTAAAATGGTTTTTGGTCATTTGCCAGAATTTGGCGACATGCAGTGGATTTTCCCAGCCTGTCACAGACATGTCCGCATGCTCTGCATCTTACAGTATAACAGTATCATTCAAAACCACTGTTGACAAAGCATGTAATTGGTCAGCATGACACCCTGACTCTTTTTTTTTTTACTAAGTGCACTGCCTTGTCACTCTTAAACAACAAGCTACAGTGTGAAGTGAAAGCTTAACCCACTAACATTGCTTGTCTCATAGGCTTTGCTCCAGAATCAGAATCTTCGAGCAGGAGGCCGAACAAGTCGTGCAGCAGAACCCAGTGCCTCGCCTGAGCCTTATGCACCCAAGGTGGGACATGATATCACTGCTCAAGAGGGAGAGGGATATACTTAAGGCTCCATAATGGATTTCTGTGGGGGTTTTTTAGGTTCTATGTCTTGGTAGGACAGAAATATTGTTTGATTAACTCTTAACTCTCTATACTTCAAACAGTTAGGAATTGTGACCTTCGGGTTAAAATTTTCAAGAAAATAGAAAGCGATAGTACAGTATAAAAGAAGGCGCCCTCGCCCTGCCACACACTTCCTGCACCAAGCGGTTCAGCGAGCTGCCAAATAACACACAGACACACAAAATTCAAATGGCAAGAGCTCTGATTTATTCAAAGAAAGGCAGAGTATATGTATTGTGCTCGACATACAACAGAGACAATGGGTTAACTATTGATTGGCTAGGCGGAAGAGCATTATTTGCATAAAACCGGAAGCATATCAATGTAAGACATATACAACTCCATATATGGTATTCAGGAAATCATAGGAAATCAACTGGTATTCCAGGAGACAAAGGAATGTATGCAAATAGTGAGGGGCTTTATCTGTCCGTACCTGGTTGAAACTGGTTTCGTGCAGTGGTAGAAGAGTTCATTAAAGGAGCAATGAGGAAAAAGTGTTAACAAGGAAACAGAGAGGGAAGAGTGCTCACAGTAAACCTATCAACATACACTATAAAAGGTGTAAAATATGTGAAAATGAACTCGCATTCAATTTAAAAGCAAATTTTTGTTTCTACTATCATTAATGACATGGCATTCGAGTTAGTTCAGTGTGGTAGGAGAGGAGAAGATGAGAGTGCACAGAGTAGCAGCTGTTCTTGGCTGCTGTTAAATGTGTCAATGGGAAACATAAATAAACATGGGGAGAAAATGCTGATTTTGGATGCCTCATCCTGTCAGGTTTGCCTACACTTGACCAAACAGTGCATTTAGAGACAGTGTATAAAAAAAGTGCCAAACCCTCCCGACACCCACTGATTGTCGGTTATTACAAGCTCAAAGAGATGAGTCAGCCATAAAAATTAATCTGGGTTAAGTGTTAAATTTAAGGCATGCTTGTAAAGTGTCAGAGCAGAGCAAATCCCAAATGGGGGCATGTTCCCCTTGTTCAAAGGTGTGACATAATAGATGATTTGTCGAGACATGAATTTCATGCATAGCAGCTGTTGAATTGGAGATTCACACTAAAATGTGTTTAGATGTCTGCTTTTATCTTTAGATGTCATACATGCATCAAATTCTATATCGTTTTTACAACATTCACAACAGATTCTTATTTTGCTGGAACTTCCATCCTGACAGCTGTTTGGGCGAATCATGCAACATCCAGATAAATCTGTATTTACGTCATGGGGAGTGTACTTCAAAAGCAGTGCCTGTTAGATAAAATTTGTTTTGACTATATGTGTATCAAGCAACACTCACCAAGATCTCGTGCTAGAACCAGAATGTTGCGGTCTTTTCTTGGTATATACTGAAAAGTAAAACGCTGAGAACGGTAATTAGTTTGATGAGATGATATGTTTTTTTACAGAACTTTATTACTGGGATAGATTTTATAGCAGCATATTTTTATTCCAGTGACTTATTGAGGTCATGCATTTTTTTTTCTTGTATTTTGCTATCACTTTACATATTTGTTTTACGTGAATGACTGTTACTAACCCAAGAAGTATGGGGGATTGCTTTACAAACTGGGTCTTGATAGATGAATATGTAATGTGAAATTTTTATCAGTGCTATTAATGAGGAATCGTAACAATTCCGACATATTTTGTATTAACTGTATGGATTATGGTTTGTAGAATGGATTGTGTGCTGACACATTATAAAAGTATACTCTTGTGCATGAGAAATAAATGCAGTGTGGCTACATGCAGCCAGCCAAACGCTGATTTATCAAAGCTTTTCTTTGTCGTATTTTAACAGTGTAACATTATATTTACATTTTCACACTGCATTTGTTGTTGTTTTTTCACAGTGTCCAATAGAATCCAATAATTCCTGCAGAGAAAAAATCAGTGAAAAGTTGCACTTAATATTAAACATTATTTTACGGGTTTTGAGATGCTGACAGTGGGAAAACCAGGAAAATTCTATGAAGCTGAGACAAGATAGCAATCAATAATGTTTCTTCTAATGTACACTGTAGACTCATTAATGTGGACTCTGCCTGTTTCCCCCCATTCCAGGAATACATCTTTCGTCTGGAGCCTGGTAAAGTGGATTCTGGGAAAGGAAAATGCCCATTCGACCCCAAATTAAACAGTGTGTCTGCACTGATCAGTAAGGACCTTAGCCATACCTGACCACTAACTTGTTGGTTTTTTTTTTCATTATGCAGGTCTGCTTTATAGAGCTCTTTACTCATATAATGTAGCTCAACTCACACAAAAATGAGCACATTAATTCCTCCTTTCTCTGTGGGATCCAGTTAGAACACCTTTAATGCTTGTGTATCCATTTCTGCCTCCTCTTTCTCTGTTGGTCTCTGTGTCTCTTTGGACAGATGGCCAGCTCTACGCTGGAGTGTACATCGATTTTATGGGAACGGACTCTGCCATTTTCCGTACACTAGGGAAACACACGGCCATGAGGACTGACCAGTACAACTCGCGCTGGCTCAATGGTATGCACCATAACACACTGAGACAAACACCAGAGGATGTTGGAACATACTATTGTCCTGAACATGATGTGTTTTGCATAATCTCTTATAATCATTATAATCTCATAATCAGAGCACACTTTGTTTTGCCAAAACATTAGGTGATCAAAGATGCACAAACATGTATCAGAATTTCTCTCTTTGTGATCAGTACCATGGATGTACAAGACAGGTAGACAGACAGACAGATACTGATCCTGAGGGAAACTGCAGAAAGACACAACATAAGAATCACAAATTGAAATACACACATTGAACACAAATCAAAATACAGACCAAAGACAGATCAGACATAAGTACATAGGCACTAACACTGTAATCATACTATCAGGTACATTCTCTCTCTACTACATTCCAGTTTGCATACACTCAAATTGTCACGGATTTCCGTGACAACATAAGTGTATGCGTGACAATATAGTTAGTGCACTATATAGATAGTGATAATATAGATAGATACTATATAGATAATATAGATAGTGCACGCTTCCGGGTTGTCATTAACGGTGTTAACTTTTGACACGTGTGTTTGTTTTGGTTTCTGTCCTGCCCTGTTATGTTATTGGTTCCTTCCTAATGTCTCAGCTGTTCTGTGTCATTCCCTTGATTACATTGTATATTTAAACCCCCTGTGTGTCTTTGTTCAGGGTGAAGTATTGTGTTTCTATATTTTGCCGCGAGAGCTAAACTAAGCCTTTGGTCTTTGTCCTCGTTTCCCGTTTTTTAAAATCCTGCCCTTATTTCCTCGTTTCCAGTCTATGCCAAGCTTATGCCCGTTCGTAGATCGCCTGACACACGTCTGTTTTTGACTATGTTTCTCTCTATCGATTTGGATTTGTCTGCCTGCCTCTTATTAAAGCTTTAACTGCACTTGCATCCATCTGCATCCCTGTTAGCATGACATATATGGTGTCACATATCTCTCTGATGATGTGGTTGGGCTTTTTTCATTGGCCTCCTATATTGAATGGCCTAGTTTAAAAGGTTCAATAAAGTTTATCTAAAATATACATTATATAGAATGTTTTTACTATAAGTGAAATTTGTCAGTATTTTTCACCACTTCTTTCTTGTAATTTTCTCCTTCATGTCCATGTCTCTCAGATCCCACGTTTGTCCATGCACAGCTCATACCAGACAGTGCAGAAAAGAATGACGACAAGCTGTACTTTTTCTTTCGCGAGAAGGCTTCAGAGATGGGTCAGACCCCCATGACTCAATCCAGAATTGGCAGGATCTGTTTGGTGAGATACACATACATGCACATCACATATACAGATAGGCACATTCTGCATGTAGGCACTTTTTCTGAAATAAGTAGACATTCATGGGCATCCCATAAATTTCACTATTCATATTCTGCATATTCAGCTATTCAGCTGCTCAAATCCAAAGTGCTTCACACCTATATAATGAGTCCTAAAGTGATAGTTATCTGTGGTCATGTTTATCAGCCATATTGTAATAATGGTTCTTATTCTTATTCCCACAAATCCATTCTTTTCCGCTTGAATGTTTGTAACGTGTGGGAAGTTATTGGCTGCTGGTCACTGGGCATTGCCATGCCTCATTATTGGAGTTGGCAGCCATCCATAGCAGATGGGTCTAAGCAGTGCTCAGAGGCAATGTTTACAACCATACCCCACCCCACCCATGCAGCCCACACATATACTACACTGAGTGTGAGAGATTCCTAAATAAAAACCCGTAGTCTTGTTTTTAACATTGGTTAAAACACAAATGTCTGGTTTGTGGAGCCTGGGTCAGATTACTCTATAAAGCCTTTGTTCCAGTTTTCACATTTTCAAATGGACAAAATTGATGCAAATCCCTTGGGTTTTTTTAAATGAGAATATTAACAAATACAGAGATTTTACGAGCTATTGAAATGTCTGCCTGACTTTCACATGCACATACAGTGGGGTGTGAAACCACTAGTGAATATGAAGGGATACGACTCACGGAAAATCTGACCTTTTGTACAAAGGAGTTAACATGTTCAAAATCACAAATTGGCATAAAATTTAAACAGTGAACAGAAATCTTAAATATTGAATAGCTTCTTTTTTTTGTTTTAGATTTTGCAGAAATGTTAAACTTTCTGTTTATTTCCAGTTTTACGTACTTAAAAAAATCCAAGATTTTCATTGTGGTCTCAGACTTCTGGACCACACTGTATTTGTGAAATATATAAGAAAGGGATCCATAAGATACTGGATTTGTGTTTCTTTATATTCATGAGACTTTATACACCACCGAAAACACTGTACAGTTGTACTGTAGGCTTGCTGAATCATGAAGAGTGGCAGTATTTGAGACAGAATACACAAGTGTAGTAGGTAAAAGTACAAGACACTAGTACTGGACATGCATATGATCAGGGTCGTTTCTGGCCATTTTGGCTCCTCCACCCTCAACCCCATGGGAAAGCCTTCTAAATCTCTACCCAACTAACAATGTTTGGTTCCCAGAACATAAAATTTTAAGGTTTGTTTTTTTGTTAGCCAGGAAATAGAAAGATTTTTAGGTTTGCAAACGTTCCCCTAATTTTTTCTTAACTTTCCCATAATGTTCTCTTAATGTTCCCATAATTACATGAATGAGAGTTGAAAACTACTCAAAGTGACTGAGTAAACTTTAATGAATCTGTTTGTAAAAATCTTGCTGATGGACCTACTTCATATGAGCAACAATTCTCACCTCAGTGGTACAGGTAGTAGAATGGTAAAGGTAGTAAAACTTGAGAAAAATAATGGTCAGTTCTCCAGCTCAACATTCTCAGCTCAGCTAGTAGCCTAAAGTTTTGTTGTTGTTTTTTTTATGGAAGCTGTGATAATTTACTTGTCAGTATATGACATGATCAGACAAAAAGTTGGATTTATCATAAAACTTGCCTTGGCTGCTATCACTGTTTGCAGGACTACATATATATAAAAAAATTTGGCTATCTAATATAAGACTAGGCTAGTTTGGTGTTGGTAGCCAAGGGGAGGCACAACTACGCTATCATTGTATGGATTTAGCTGCTACAGGGCCATGCAAAGTATGTTATCTGTCCTTGTGCTCTGATTGGTCTCGCCTCCGTTCACTGAAGATAAAATTACTACACTTCAGTCTTCTTTTACTGACATTCAGTTACGTAGCGACAAACTGCTCACTACGTGACTTATTCATTACTGAATTATTCGGGGCTACAGCCCCGAATGCCCAGGCCAGGTATTCTCTTTGTTGTGGGTGGGTGAGTTAGGTGGGGGCGGAGGTGTTGGTGCGCTCCTCTGCACCCCCAAGCTAGTGGCGCCCTAGAAAAAGCCCTGCATCTGATTACAACACAAAATTTCAAGATTGTAGAGTTTGAGCTGTCACATATATTTTAACCTATAGCTGTTACCTTGGGTTTTTACAGAATGATGATGGAGGTCACTGTTGTTTGGTTAACAAGTGGAGCACCTTCCTGAAGGCTCGACTAATCTGCTCTGTAACCGGGGCTGATGGCATTGAGACGCACTTCGACGAGCTCCGTAAGTGTGTCTCATTTTTTCGCTATAGGAAGTGGTATTATCTTGGATCAGTTGCTCTTGTTTCTAGGTTTTTAGGTTTATGATCATATCAAATACTTAGCTCCGTAAGATATAAACCCATATTTTCATGAATATGCACAATTGCAAAAAACAATCTTTGTTTATAAGATGTTCTAAATCCTAGATAAACCCTCCCAATTATAAAAAGGGTGGAGTTACAATGAATACATTCAATGTGTTAGGTGTGTTGCTATGTCATCCAATGAAATCAGCTTCCACTGATTTTAAGAACATTTAGTACAGAGACAAAAGTAGAAGCTGGGAAAAATTGGCTCACAATCAAATTAGGAATACGTCCGTGTTATCCCAAGAAATCACACTTGTGCCAGCAGGATAATAAAACACATACAGTTGGTAAGGGTACTGTTTGAGCTAAGTCTGTGGAAAAATGTAATAGATCTATTTGCAGGCTTTTCGATTTTTCTTCAAATAGTCTATCCTTCTCGGATTTAAATCACACATTTCTCTCAGTTGTTTTTTTTTTTTTTTACTCATTTTCAGATTGTCACTGTGGCGATAGTCCTTATACTACAGGCTCAGTTTTCGGATGAATCCTAGAACAGTGCTTTCCCAGTTAAGAGGATGTTTCATATCTCCTTATATGTAAATCAGAGGCGAAATGCTTCAACCAAAAACTCACTGGTGGTGGCTTTGCTGAGGACTGACTTCATATGTGTTATATATATAATATAATATCTGGAGCTGTTTGAGTTCTGCCCCAATTCATTTTTCCAATGAGTTGGTGTGAATTAAATTAAGAGTTCTCTGGGGAATGGAGGCCAGAGAGAAGAGCCCTGATCCAGCTCATTTGTGTAAAGCATTCAAGTTGGATGGATTGACTGCTATAGCTCTCCAGAGTCTGATATTTGGAAACAGTCATTTCTGTTCTTTTTTCCTCATGTCAAAATGCTGGAAGTCAAATAACAGGCCAAATGGGTTTCCAGTGTCTGAAAGAAATCTCTGGAGTGATCTACATTCAGTTTGAAATGTAGTCAGAAAAGTACACTTTGGAAAATTGGGCACAGACATGAAAAAGCATAGGCCTTCTTTACACACTTGTATGTGTGTATGGTGTTTATATGTGTTGTTTCTGTGAATGTGTATATGACTGTGTGAATCTGTGAATGTATTACTTAGCCAGGCTTGCCAGAAGGTAAGGGAGTCTTGCCCAGCATTTGATTGACAGGGTGAAACAGAATTGGGCAATAAATCCAGCAGAAACAACCAGTCTTCCTCTCTTTAGCCACAATTGAATCCAAATGTGTGAACCACGGATTTTTATCGCTTCTGCAGGCTCTCAAATCAGTGAAGTAGTCGCTTCGGGCCCGGTTCATTTCAGTTATCATATTCCATGCCGATTTTTCTCTTCCTCCTCCCTCATCTTGGCCTCCAGCTTTCCTCCTTGCTAGTGTTTATTCTATTTCTGTGATTGTGTAGAGGGAATTCACTCCTGAAAGGACCGTTTGACCTCATGTTTTCCCATGTCGTCTCAGGGCCAGTGAGGATTTTATGGCTGTTTGCTTTTTTGAGGATGTGTTAGCAAGTGTGCTGCTTAATATAATGAGCCTGGAGCTTTCAGTGTGGTCCAGGCTTCTGATTAATTTGTGTCTGATTATGCACGATAGTCTGTGTATGGTCATCTCCTGTCTTAGTCTGATGGAATGTCTCAATCTTCTGACTCTTCTTTTTGTCCTTCTTGGTTGACCTGAACCCTCTAGATATTACCTACCCACCCCCTCCCCTCATCTGTCTCTCTCTCTCTCTCACTCTCTCTCTCCCTTTCTGAGGCTCTATTCTTCTCTGCCATTTTACAGTCTTATATTACTCAAGCATGTCTAGCAATGTGTACTTCTCCCTCTTGTCATATTAACCTTCTTTTTCATTTTGGCTCAGGACACTGTCTATAACCTTCTGAGGTTAATTTACTGTGTCTATGTGTATGGGAGAGTTGGAGAGAGAGAATATATGAACTTTATAAGAACTTTATTGGATTTTTAAAATTTATTTAACATTTTTTCTTCAGCTCTTTCCCCTGTAGAGATTTTTGGCAGTATTGATCCATATCTGATCACAGAACTAAGCCTGTGCACTTTTTCAGGGGATGTGTTTATTCAGAAGACTCAAGACACCAAGAATCCTGTCATCTATGGAGTCTTCTCAGTGTCTGGGTAAGTATCAGTGAATGTAGCATACAGTCTTTGCTTGTAATAATGCTACTCAGTGATCAGACTTATCAGATTGGCATGAGAGTGTGAACTGTGTCTCTTTCATATCCATGCTGCCAGGACAGCAGATTTACTGCAAATGTTTCCAATCTAATACAGTATTGTTTGGCAGACTTCAGAAAATAAGACAAGAAGTAGGTTTATAAGGAAACAGTTCACCTGTCAAAAAAAGAGTGAGAAACAGAATATTGCTCCTTGTATATCACAGCAATCAGTGTAATGTATGATGCTGGAATTCAGCACAACCACAGAGGCCTCCAATGGGAACAGTAGGCAATTTTAGCAAGGTTCACATATAAAATATATAAATATACAGCGAATAACCGGGATCAGTGTTGGGGAGTTTATTTTCAAGTCTTTCCGTTTCAGATTAAATCAGTGATGCCTCCAGGCTTTGTCTAAGCTTTGTAAAGCCAAACGCACACTGCTACATGGTAATGAAAAATGTGTTGTCTTTCTGCTGCAGGGCAGGAGTGCTTTCACAGCTCATTTTCTCTCTCTCTCTCTCTCTCTCTCTCTCTCTCTCTCTCTCTCTCTCTCTCTCGCTCGCTCGCTCTGTTTATTCCATAATGATCATGTGTACTACTCTGCATTGTATGCACAAGACCACAAAAGAATGTGTATGAGTGAGCAATATATACGTAAACCTTTAATAGCTCAAAATGATTTGTGATGAGTCCTTAACTCTCTCCTCTCCAGGTCAGTGTTTAAAGGTTCAGCCATATGTGTGTATTCCATGGCCGACGTGCGTATGGTCTTTAATGGCCCCTTTGCCCACAAGGAAGGTCCAAACTACCAGTGGATAGCCTACCAGGGGAAAATCCCTTACCCACGGCCTGGGACAGTAAGCGTCTCTCTTTTTCTGTCTCTCACACACACACACAAACATTTCAATGCACAGAGACAGTCCAACAAACCCTAATATGCGTTTTTAACACAGCTTTCCAGTTTCGTGGAACAGCTTGCCAACTACTGTAGGGGAAATTCAATTCTTTCTTCTTTTCTCATCGTTTTTTTCCCCAACATTTCTCACGTGGTACTTTTTAGCTCTATTTATTCTCTATTTTGTTTACACGTCCTTCATCATCAATCCCTGAGCATTGTATAATAACAATTTAGTAGTTTACAAAGTAGTAGTATTTTGTCATTGTTGTTTATCTCACAAAACTGATAATTGACTTTTTTTTCTGTTGACAGCTGATTAATTTTGCAAGGCCACACATGATCTCTAACAAGAATATATTTCTGGAGATGCCCGTGAGAAATTTTGGCTTAAGGGCAGGCTGGGAAGATAGGGGGGAGGCATATTTCCAAATTTCCAAATGCATCATCTAGGCAAAGTAGGAGCAGTGATTGGAAAAGGTGGCTTGTCCAACCAACTACAAGCATATGGTACTATGCGGGCGGATTTCAGAGAGAAAGCTCTGTGGGTGTAGTGTTGTTTGCTCTCATTCTCACCACAATTTACTACCAAGTTTTTGAAGGACTGTCTCAGTGAGAGACATGTATTCTCATGAGAGATCAAGCCTGGCCCTGTGAGACTAAATTAGTTTTTTTAAGCTTCACTACCCGTCTACCATAAGTCTGGGTTTGGACAGCATTGATGTGTTTCTAGACTAAATCCCAAATTCCTCTGCTTGTGACAAATGAAAAACAGATTCATTTTCATTTAGGATATGAAAGCATCTGTACACTATGGAGCAATTCAACAGATATTCTGCATTATTATTATAGCTACCGTTATCCTTCATTCTCTCACTGATTTTTTTCTTTTTTTACTTGTTGTCTGATGATTCTTCTTGTATTCTACTTAATTTGTGCTGTATTTGGGTGCTATAACAATACAATGCAATTTCAATTACAAGTTTATTAAAATATCTATTGTATCTGTTCTTATAGATGTGATAGATATAGAAGAAGGGCACACATACACACAGTGTAGTGTCCAATCTACTAAGTGTTTGTCTTTTTAACTCAGTGTCCAGGAGGGACGTTCACCCCCAACATGAAATCCACTAAAGATTACCCAGACGAGGTTATCAACTTCATGCGGAACCACCCCACCATGTACAATGCCGTGTATCCAGTGCACAAGCGCCCCCTGGTGGTGCGCACCAACGTCGATTACGAGTTCACCACTATCACTGTGGACCAAGTAGCAGCAGCAGATGGCAGTTACGAGGTGCTGTTCTTAGGAACAGGTGAGACAACTAGATATGTAAACATGAGAGATACAATGAGAAATATATTGAGTCTTAAAGAAGCTACTATTGTCAGTAAATACTAGCACTTACAGTTACCATCCACTTTATTAGGAACAGCTGTACAACTGCTCGTTTATGCTATTATCCATTCAGACAGTCATGTGGCAGCATGATGCATAAAACCCTGCTGAAACAGGTCAAGAGCTTCAGTTAATGTTCACATCAAACATCAGCATGGGACAAAATGGGATCAAAATTTGACCGTGGCATGTGTGTTGGTTCCAGACAGGCTGCTTTGAGTATTTCAGAAACTGCTGACATCCTGGGATTTTCATTTTGATGAGAGAGGTGAGAGGAAAATATCCAGGCTAGTTTGAGCTAACAGGAAGTCTACAGTGACTCAAATAAGCACCCTTGACAACCGTGGTGAGCAGGCAAGCATCTTAGAATGCACATGTCAAACATTGAGACGGATGGGCTAAATCAAATCAGGTTTAACTGCTCTCAGTCAAGGACAGGATTCTGAGGCTACAGTGGGCACAGGCTCACCCAAACAGGACAGTTGAAGATATGTTGGGAAAATGTCGCCTGGTCTTTTTCAATCTACTTTAATTTCCACTTACCGAACTACCACTCACTGGATGTCTTTTTGTTTTTCTCACAATTTTGTGTAAACTCTAGAGACTGTTGTGTGTGAAAATCCCAGGAGATAAGCAGTGTGTGAAATACTCAACAGTCTGTCTGGCACCGACAACCATGACACGATCAAAGTCACTAAGATCACATTTTTCCCCCATTCTGATGTTTGATGTAAACAATAACTGAAGCACTTGACCTGTATCTGCAGGATTTTATATATTGTGCTGCCGCCACATGATTGGCTGACTGGATAATTGCAAGAATGAGCATGTGTCTAATAAAGTGACCAGTGGCTGTATTTGGACTTAATGAAGAATGATGTAATCTTATGAGAAATTTTGTTGGTAATTTAATAGTTTATAGCAAATAGAATAGTTTAATATTGTATTATTAAATAAATAAATAAAAATTGGAGCCTTGACTGGTTCCTACTATCCTACTATCGGTTAAACTTTTCAGGGTCTTCTGAATATAGTCAGAACTTAGTGAAACCATATATCCATATATTGTAACCACAGACTACTTTTGTTAATTTTCAAAAGTAGATCAGTAATAATAAAAACTTTCAAAAGTCTCCTTTTTTATTCCTGTCTTTTAATCCCTGTCCCACTCAGAGCTCGAGCTAATCTGCCTGAACTCTCATGTGTTACAGGCTACTAGAAATTATTTAGTCAAAGTCATTACAGTGCCTTCCACTAAATATGAGCAAAGAAGGCTGTGAAAAACTGTCTTTATTGTTTAACCTTTTGTATTTTCTTCAAGAAATTCACAAAAATACTCTGCTCTCTTGGATATCAAACAATTACAATCTAAACACAAGTTTATTTAAAAAAAAAAACTCTGTTAAATATATGTGTGCCCCAATTGTTGGCACCCCTATGAATTCATATGAGAAAAATATATTTGAAGTATATTCCCACTGATATTTAAACAAAAGTACACCTGGGTGACTAGGAACAGGAAATTGTTTAACCATGACTTCCGGTTTCACAGGGGTATAAATATGAGGTAAGACAGGCCAACTTCCCTTAGTCATTCATAACAATTGGTAAGACCAAGGAATATAGCTGTGATGTGCGGCAAAGGGTCGTTGAGCTTCACACAATGGGAAGTGGATATAAGAAAATAACACAAGCACTGAAAATGCCCATTTCCACTGGAAATGTTATCAACTAGAATTGGACGTGTGTCTATATTGTCTCAACGCACTGTGAAAAGGATGGTTCGAGTGTCCAAAAAATCTCCAAGGATCACAGCTGGAGAATTGCAGAAGTTAGTTGCGTCTTGGGGTCAGAAAGTCTCCAAAACTACAATCCCAAGTCACCTACATCACCACAAGTTGTTTGGAAGGGTTTCAAGAAAAAAAAGCCTCTTAAAAAAGCTGCTATCTTGGCAAAGGGAGGTAGCACAAAGTATTGAATAAAAGGGTACGAATAATTGTTGCACACCTATATTTAATAAAGATATTTTTTTATAAACCTGTGTTTTGTTTGCAATTGTTTGCTATCCAAGAGAGCAGAGTAATTTTGTGAATTATTTTAACAAAAGATCAAAAGATAAAACACTAAAGACAATTTTCACAGCCTTCTTTGCTCATATTTACCAAGGGTGCCAATATTAGTAGAGGGCACTGTATCTACTGAGTGTTGCTTTGTACAACCACAGACAGAGGCACGGTGCAGAAAGTCATTGTTCTTCCTCGAGATGATCTACAGACTGAGGAACTAGTTCTGGAGGAAGTGGAGGTCTTTAGAGTGAGTAATCCCCTCTATCTCTCTGTAACTACCTTATTTTAAATTCTAGAATTACAGAAAAGATAATAATAACATTATTACTTCATACTGTAGGTTCCAACACCAATAACCACAATGAAGATTTCTCCAAAACGAGTAAGTATAAATTTTCTTGTTAAAAAATGTGATATTGAAAGATTTCTGAAGATGAACTTTGTTCAATTGATTTTATAAGTTCAAATTAACCCATTTTATGTTTGCTGTAAATACAGTGTAAATTTTTTACCCTGGCTAAGCACTAAAAAAAACACTTATCTCAGTTTCAGTGAATGGCCGTAGTTAGTTTGAGTTCATAGGGTAAGATATAAATTCACTTTGTAATCATCACAAGAAGACACGGATAAGATATTGGTGGAGTTGGAACAGAGACAAAAACACAAAAAAACAGGAACCTAACACAAAGATTCTTTGACAGTAAACAACTAGTGTGTGTTCTGATTTCTACAGCAACAACTATATGTGAGTTCAGCAGTGGGAGTGACTCACCTAGCATTACACAGATGTGATGTGTACGGAGAGGGGTGTGCAGACTGCTGCCTCGCCCGGGACCCTTACTGTGCCTGGGACGGCAAGTCCTGCTCCCGCTACTCCACCAACCACAAGAGGTGTGTGTGTGTGTGTGTGTGTGTGTGTGTGTGCGCATGCAAAAAATGGGAGGATCACTAGAAGTGATGGACTGTGCTCAAATTTCTTTACTACAATGTTAATCTGCCCGAGTTTTTTTATTGTTTAAATTAAATTACATTTGCTCTCAAAACAGCCTCAATTCTTTGTGGCATAGATTCCACAAGATTACACACACAAGATGTTGGAAACATTTCTTTGAGCTTCTGGTCCATGTTGACATGATTGCATCGTGCATTTCCTGCAGATTTCTCAGGTGCGCTTTCATGCTGCAAATCTCCCGTTCTACCACATCCCAAAGGTTTTCTATTGGATTCAGATGCGGTGACTGGATCACTGGACTGGAGAAGGCCACTGAAGAACATTGAACTCATTGTCATGTTCATAAAACCAGTTTGAAACGACTTTCGCTTTGTGACGTGGTACATTATCATACTGGAAGTAGCCATTAGAAGATGGGTAAATTGTGGCCATGAAGGGATGCACATGGTCAGCAACAATATTTGAATAGACTAGTGGCATAGAATAGTGGCATTCAAGCGATAATTGATTGGTATTAACAGGCCCAAAATGTGCCAAGAAAAGCTTGGACTCTTGACACAGTTGGACAGGTTGGGTCCATGGATTCATATTGTTGGTGCCAAATTCTGACCCTACCATCTGTGTGCCTCAGCAGAAATCAAGATTCATCAGACCAGTCTATGCTTTTGTCAGCCTCAGCTTTCTGTTCTTGGCTGACAGAGGTGGAACCTGATGTGGTCTTCTGCTGTTATAGTTGTGCATTCTGAGATTCTGAGCTTTTCTGCTCACCACAGAGTGTTTATCTGAGTTACTGTAGCCTTTTTGCCAGCTCGAACCAGTCTAGCCATTCTCCATTGACCGCTCTCATCAACAATGCTTTTCCGTCCACACTCACTGGATGTTGTTTCTGTATTGCACCATTCTGAGTAAACTCTAGAGACTGTTGTGTGTGAAAATCCCAGGAGGTCAGCAGTTATAGAAATACTCAAAACAGTCCGTCTGGCACCATCAATCATGCCACGGTCAAAATCACTGAGATCACAATTTCTCCACATTCTGATGGTTGATGTGAACATTACCCGAAGCTGCTGGACGATATCCGCATGATTTTATGCAATGCACTGCTGCCACATGATTGGCTGATTAGATAATTGCATGACTGAGTAGGTGTACAAATTGCTCAGTGAGTGTATTTTAGTTATTTTCCATAATGCATACAGCTTTACTTTATTAATAAACATCTTTTTAGTTTCAGTTTTACTCTAATACATACAATTTTATCATCACTGAACGTTAACTAATGCCATTTTGGGATGCTCAGCATCTCAGACTTGTCCAATTATGAAAGAGATTCTGACTATGTATGGCATTGATGCTCTGATTTTCTAGGCGCAGTCGAAGGCAAGATGTGAAGTACGGCAACCCGATTAGACAGTGCAGAGGATACAACTCCAATGGTGAGAAATGGATTATAAGCAGTAGTATAATTTACACAATGTCACAGTGGTGTAAAAATGTAACTGCTCTTACATTCTGGGTTCTGCTGAGCTTTTTTTATTGTTTTGTTTTATTTCCCAGCCAATAGAAACACTCTGGAGGCGGTGCAGTATGGAGTGGAGGGAAGCACAGCGTTCCTGGAGTGCCAGGCCAGGTCTCCTCATGTGTCCATTAAATGGCATTTTCAGAAGGAGAACAGTGACAGGAGACGAGAGGTTTGTAGCTTTTCCCATCACACATCACTGCTTTATCATACTCACATTTACTTAGTGCTCATTTTATATGGTTATGATTAGTCGCACGCTTGTGAAGGATTTTGGTAGCTTCCAACTTCCAAAGTCAGAGATTTGTGTCCTGCATTTGTCTCATGCATGGTCAACATGCTCCCATGACCAAAACCTACACACTCCACTTCATATGAAATGTACAAGGGCTAATGCTTGTAGCTTTTCTTTCAACACAATTTGTATGATATTTCTCAAAATCACACACTCATCAAAAATCATATACATTTTGCATAAATGCGGGTGATGTTTTATGCTGGGTTTCATACAATACCTTTTATTAGTGTCTTTTATTACTTTAATTGGACAAAATATGTTAGGCAGAGTGGATTCATGCACACTTTACTGTACTTTATACTTTACTGTACTTTACTATGTTACACTTTACTATACTTTAGTGATCTAGTGAGCTAGATCAAATTTATTATAGGGTGTTTTTTATAATGGCAAGGTTTTTATATTATATTACAAGACAGGGCTTCTCTATTATTAGATATATTGGAACACTGATATATTTACATTGAAATATCTTTCATTTAATATATACTGTCAATTTTTTTTTCTTATTATTGCCTGAGTAAGAAGAGCATTAGTCATTTTGTTTTATCACCTAATTGAGTATCACCTAAAAAAGTGCTTGATGTAGTTTTTAACATGTGAAAGCACCCTGTTCTGTCAAAAATTAGCAGAATTCCACCCACCTTGCAACCACTTTCCATAGGATTAGACCTAAGATATGCATTGGCGGTTGGATAAAAACATCTAGTGTGATCACAGCTAAATAATGTTTTAATGTTAAAAGGAGTTAATTATTATTATTATTATTATTATTATTATTATTACTGTTGTTCTTGTTGTTGTTTTTGCTATTATATTGATACGTCTACTCTTTGTTTCTATCAGATTCGTTCAGATGGGCGTGTGTTACACACAGATCAGGGCCTGCTTTTGCGCTCCCTGCAGCTCTCAGATGCCGGCACCTACCAGTGCACAGCCACAGAGAAGAACTTCAAGCACACACTGGTCAAGCTGCAGTTGCTTGTGCTCTCAGTACGCACTGTCAACAGCATCCAAATGGAGACCGGAGCCTCTATACCTGCCATGCCCGCTGTTCCCCTACAGACCAGTGCCTGGACACCCAGTGCTGAGCAGTATAAAGACCTGCTGACCATCCTGAGCCAGCCTGAGATGGGCTTAATCAACCAGTACTGCCAGGACTACTGGCAAATCGCTGAGCATGACAAGAAAGACCCGTATGAACCGAAGGAGCAGCGCAAACCGCGTAACCGGAGACACCACGAGACCCAGAGGAGCTCAGCTGAGACACGAGGAGGAGGCTGAGGAGGCCGGAACAGACACAGAGACACATAAAGTACATGCATCCACAAGACTCAAGCAAAAACTCCAACCCGCTGAAACACATCATACATGAAAATAAGTTAAACTACAGCGTGACCGATGGACTTAATGGACATATTAGAGCAGCGAGAGTAGGCAGTATTTATTGTAGTTTGTACATAGTTAGACTCTGTGGATATCTTTGTACTGAGAGCACAAAAAGAGAGAAAAACAGACAGTTTTGTGTATATGATTCTTCTGTGCAGATATTTTATTATTGTTATTCTTCGTATAGCATATTTATTATAGTGTTCTTGTCCTAATGAACTGTGTGATTGTATTATTGGAAAGGCAAAAGCACAGTTACATGCTGTATATACTGAGTGGATAAATACTCATGGCACCTCATTTATAGGTGATCCTAATAGGCCACCAGGTAATATACAATAAGACATTAGCTGTAGCACCAGTGGTTTTACTTACCAAGCAGTTTCCATGGTTACGAGCTGTATTCCTAATCAGTCACACTTTGTTTGCTTTAGCTCATGTTAGGTGACGGGCCACGTTACACTTAGTCCAATGTCCAAAGTGGGCCAGATGGAAAAAAAGTTAGTTTGTTAGACCAATAACACATGAACAACACCTCTTAAAGGTGTTTATTCTATCAGCATTTATCTGAAAGTTGCATTGTGAATACACACATGAACTGAACATGTATCTCCTACAAACCTGATAAACAAATTACAATTCATTACAAAAAAAGCTATTTTTTCCAAATTATGGTTTTTCCATACAGTGGCATGCATAAGTATTCACCCCCTGGAACTTTTCCACTTTCTGTAATGTTACAGCCTGGAACTGAAATAGACTTAATTGCTATTATATGTCAAATGTTAGCATGCTGACGAAGAGTTACAAATCATTGTGTCAGTGGTTAGCACATTTTTTCAGTAGCTGAGTTGATAGCCCTGAGATTATTACTCTATTTTCGCCCTCTAATGGAAAACACTGACTAAATTTTTCAGTTATGGTTCACAAGACGATCTTGCTTTAGAGCACAGATTCTAAATTCATTTAGTTGGCCTGAGTACAACCTTTATCGACACCCTTGCTTTAGCTATACTTGTAAATGTTTGAACATTTACATAGTTGATCATAATTATAATAATAACTGTATGAATACTTAGCTGAGGAAAGAATATTCATACAGTCATTACATGACTGGGATAACACTGTGTACAGTGCATCAGAATCATCCCAGGTCTACGCAGGAAGTTTAAAACATCAGCTTTATGTCTTTGTAATGGTCTTGATCTTCCATGTCTATATGACTACATGTGCAAAATTCTTCTGTAAGTCACTAGTTCTGGTTCTAACCCAAAAGGACATCCCACATAGTAACTATATGCTTTTACTCATGTTAACACATTATTTGTAAATAGTACATACAATTATTGCACGCACAAGAACTAAGTACACAAAGTTACAGAATGCATAGGATTCAAATCAGGACGTTGTTTGTTTGGAGTTTTTTTTTCTAAATTAAATGCATATTAAAACAGTATGCCATATTGTGATAACCTTGTACATCTTTATAACAGAGAAATCAAGGAAAGCACTTTTAACCACCTGATCTGGTCATTTTGACTGTCGTCCCAGCGTTTTAGGAGAATTGTTCTCATTTTTTGCATGAAATGTTTTTGTATTGTACAGCTTTATTAGTTACAACCCAGTTATGTTGTTGTGTAGATGTTTATGGATGGTCTTTTATGTAAGAATCACTTTATGTGAAAACCACAAAGGAATATAGAGACTGATTTAAAGGAACAGAGAATTACTTCATGCACAAGTCAAGCTGTTAGGAAGCTACGTGGACTTCACCCTCATGTCTCTCTTGCCTGTCTTGTGGAATTGCTTGACATGTGGTAAAGCAGGCTGCTTCAAATGACTGTTGTACAATATCGGGGGTTCTATTTGTAATACATTATATACCACTGTGGTTTGTCTTTCATTTTGTCTTTTCTAATATTTTCTGTGTATAAAATATTATTGGAAATAGATGTTCTTCAAAGTTAATGTTATGGTACTGACTTTACTGTGCTTTTTTTTTTTTTCTTTTATTGTTGTTGTTGACTAAATAAAGTTCTATATTTTATAACAAAACCTTATAGCACACAATTTGTATATACACAGGTCCATTTCTGTTAGATTTCATTTCTAATAATAATGTATTAATCTCTAATTGATCATATAAACAAAAAACAAGTTTCAAACACTTTTCTTTGCATAATTACTTAAGAGGTGTTGAGATATGATACTCACCTGACATGTTAGACACGTTCAACATGCTTGTAGGTCAAAGGTATTTTCATTGTCATTATACTGCAGGCCAAAAAAAACATTAAAAGGAACTTTCTTAACATTAAAAGGAATTTTCTCATAAAATGCTATGCCAAACAGCACATCTATTCCACAAATAGAACTCGATTTGCATATATTTAATATTGCTTCATGTTGATGCTTTATTTTCCCAATATATACTGAGGGCAGGGGTAAACTTGGCACTAGGCAACTTGGAAGCCAAAAGCCCCCTAAATTCCAAATTTATATATGTATAGATAGATAGATAGATAGATAGAGATATAGATATAGATATATAGATATAATTTTTTTTAAAACTATTAATGCTAAATAACGAATATTTAAATTTAAATATAAGGTATGCTGAAATGAGGGCCCCATTCCTATATTTTGCCTAGGGCCACCAAATCACTAAATCTGCCCCTGACTGAGAGTTTTGTAAAATAAATATAAATCTTCACAAAAATTGATGGTTTGAATTAATGTGCAAAGAAAATTCTCAAATATCACAATTATGCCATTTTTAAATGCTCTTAGCCTGGCCCCACATTTAAAAAAATAATATTTATAATTCTCAAATGTTTTATTTGAAATAATAATCATGTTTTACAAAAAAAAAAAAAAAAAAAAAAAAAAAAAAAAAAACACTTCGTCGGTATTTGAAACCAAACGGAGTTTGCAGCGCCATCTTGTGGTCGTGTTTGCTCAGTGCATGCAGTTTTAAAATAATTGGCTGCTGATCACAAGACAGGACCATTTAAGGCTAGAGAACACTTGTAGAAGGATCATGGTCCATGAAGAACCTTTTAAAAAAAACCTTTACATTTTTATCATCGGTTTAGATTTTGAAGTAGATTTAGGGTTGAAATATCCATCCTATGGCCAGGTTTAAACCAGCCTTTGGGCTTAAATATCCTGATACTTAGTGGAATTCATTCTGTCTATACACTGGGCATGGGAGCTTTTACTTGTATATATTTCCTTTATTGTTTTTTTTGTTTTGTTTTGTTTTGGGGTTTTTTTGCCAAATATGATGACAACCAAAGAATTAGAGTTTGGTCTCGGTCTGTACACAATACACGATTCCGGATTGTACCTGTAATAATGCTTGTTATTATCAGGGAGGAAACTCTTGCACTGTCATTCTGGGGCTCCATTTGGCTTCCATTACTATCCTCTACACTTGCATCCAATTTCTTCTCAATTTTCAACTGTACCACATTTTTAAAATAATCATCAGCAGCAGCAGCATAATAATAATAATAATAATAATAATAATAATAATAGTGGCGGTTATTGTTGTTTAAAAATGTTGCCAAATTTTTTGCAAAAAAAATAGTAATGCAAAAAATTGAAACTAATGAAAAGATATTATGAAAAGATATTGCAAAAGTCGGGGGTCTAAAAGTCTGAGGATATCTAAATAATTTCTGTACAGAGTCACTTCAAAAGGAGTAGGGGGAAAAAATTCTATCCATTCAAATATACCCTACAACATACCCTAGACCAGGGGTTCTCAAACCTGTCCTGGAGGACCCCCAGCACTGCACATTTTGTATGTCTCCCTTATGTGACACCCAATTCAGGTCTTGCGGTCTGTACTAAAGAGCTGATGAGCTGAATCAGGTGTGTTTGTTGAGGAAGACATACAAAATGACCTCCAGGACAGGTTTGAGAAGCATTGCCCTAAAACATATCGTACATTCTTCTGTGAAACCACACAAGCATGTCTTACAAGCCTACCAGCTGAACTTCATCCTGGTTACACTAGAAAGTTCAGTTTTTGCTTATCCATTCATTGTTTTGTTTAGTGTTATGTTCAGGCTCATTCAAACTGGTATAAACAGTCAGTCCCTCACCAGCCGTTATTTTATTTCTCTTAATCAACATACAGTGCATCCGGAAAGTATTCACAGAGCTTCACTTTTTCCACATTTTGTTATGTTACAGCCTTATTCCAAAAT
>JANDJT010000012.1:23782903-23795658 GCA_024331685.1 Stegophilus panzeri | reverse complement strand
ATATATGTATATATAGAAAAGCTCATAGAACTTTTTAATGGTTTTAATGGTTATAAAGGGAGTTGTATTGGTTTTAATGGTCCCTGTGGGTCTCTACTGGTAATTTGTGCCTTCTATTAGTGGCATGTTATGTCTAATGGATACCATTAAGGACCAATAATGGTAATGGTTTTATTGGTTAGCCAATGGTTTGTAATGGTATTTGTAGTGGAAACCATTAGACTTTCTGTGATGGTTTCTATTGGGGTTTTTTTCAGCAGGGCAGGAAAACAGTCCAGAGACTAGCTAGAGTGTGTTTGAGTGACATATGTAGAAGATTAAAAAAAATTGAAGTAGTGCATGTCTGAGTATATATACACCCTTTCTTTGTTTCTAGTTGCTTTAACTGCATTTTTGTTTTCTTTGATTCTTTGAAGTTTTATCTAAAAGAGAGTGACCTGGGGAAGAACCGAGCAATTTGTTCTGAAAAACATCTTGCCCACTTAAATAGCCATGTTCGACTTTCCACCCATACTGAAACTCTAAATAAGGAGTTTCTGTACAACTTCCAGGTAGATGTGATTTTACTTTTACTCTGATTTATGGGAATTTACCATATAGTGCAACAGACAAGGTGATTAGTATTGCAGATGTCAGAGAGTTCCAGACTTGTGTAATTAGGTGTTTTATCTGTAATTTTTGTTCCACTGTTTCTTCTCAAATACATTATAACACCACTGAGACAGTCACAACCTTTAGCAGTGCCACAAGAAGAACAGCAAATTGCAATTAAACTAAAATGGCCATCAGGGTGACTTGAATTACTAGGCCTCTACAGAAGAATTCAATATGCATAATTAATGTAGCTCAGGAAACAAAAATTGTTTTAGTTCATTATAGTGGCCATACAAAAACCTTGACTTGTACATATAAGCATAATTAACAAGTGATAAAATTGCAGTCATCTACATCTAAATTCTGTCCAAAATGATTTTAGGTGGTGGTTCTCACAGATTCATCATTTGAAGAGCAGCTTTCAGTGGCTGCATTCTGCCACTCCAACAACATCAAATATATTTTGGCTGACACCAAAGGACTTTGTGGGTAAGGATAATAGTATTATATATACACTTAGCAAAAAAAAGACTGTATTTTAAAGATAATTTTGTAAAATCCAAATAAGCTTCACAGATCTTTATTGGAAAGGGTTTAAACGATGTTTTTCATGCTTGTTCAATGAATCATAAACAATTATTGCTTATGCACCTGTGGAAAAGGCGGTAGGCAATTAAGGTCACAGTTACAATAACTTAGGACACTAAAGAGACCTTTATAATGACTCTGAAAAACACCAGAAGAAAGATGCCTAGGATTCCTTCTCACCTTCGTGAACATGCCATAGGCCTGCTGCAGGGAGGCATGAGGACTGCAGATGTGTCCAGAACAATAAACTGCAATGTCTGTAATGTAAGATGCCTAAGACAGTGCTACAGGTAGACAGGAAGGACAGCTGATCGTCCTTGCAGTGGAAAATTACATGTAACCATGTGTCCCTGAATACATGATCGAGAACTTGCATATGCCTTGGTGGAAGAGTGGAGTAACATCTCACAGAAAGAACTGACAAATCTGGTGCAGTCCATGAGGATGAGATGCACTGTAGTACTTAAAGATGCAGATACTGACTGTTACTTTTAATATTGACCCCGCCCCCCCTTTGTTCAGTGACTCATTATTCCATTTCTGTTCCTGAAATGTCTGTGAAATTTGTTCAGTTTATGTCTCATTTGTTGAATGTTTTTATGTTAATCCATAAGCATATGCAAATATAAGCAGATGAATTTGAGAGGACGTTTCTTTTTTTGCTGAGTATACATATATATTATAAGATGAATGTGCTGAATTTATAAGAGTTCTTCTTTATTGCTTAATTGTAGACAGTTGTTCTGTGACTTTGGAGAAAAGTTTCTGGTCAAAGACATTGATGGGGAACCACCAAGTGTGTCCATGGTTGCCAGTGTCTCCAAGGTAAAGGTCCAGTACATTCTTTTATCTACAGTGACACTACCATATCTAAATCTGAACCTTATCTGATCAGAGTTCTTAGACTGAACTGAAAGTCAAAACATGAATTACAATGTGTCTATTGTTCCTTTAAGGCAGGAGGAGTGTGCATGGAGTGTACAATGCCTTGCAAACGTATTCACCACCCTTGGCATTTTTCCTATTTTGTTGCATTACAACCTGTAATTTAAATGGAGTTTTATTTGGATTTCATGTAATGGACATACACAAAATAGTCCAAATTGGTGATGTGAAATGTGAAATTAAAATTAAATTGAAGTGAAATTCTAAAAAATTTAACATTGAAAAGTGGCGCATTCATATGTATTCACCCCCTTTGCTATGAAGCCCCCTAAATAAAATCTGGTGCAACTAATTACCTTCAGAAGTCACATAATAAGTTCAATAAAGTCCACCTGTGTGCAATCTAAGTGTCACATGATCTCAGTATGTATACACCTGTTCTGAAAAGCCCCAGATTCTGCAACACCACTATGCAAAGGAGCACCATCAAGCAAGCAGCACCATGAAGACCAAGGAGCTCTCCAAACAAGTCAGGGACAAAGTTGTGGAGAAGTACAGATCAGGGTTGGGTTATAAAAAAATAGCCAAAACTTTGAACATTAAACAGAGCACCCTTAAATCCATTATTAAAAAATGGAAAGAATATGGCACCACAACAAACCTGCCAAGAGAGGGCAGCCCACCAAAACTGACAGATCAGGCAAGGACAGCATTGATCACAGAGGCAACAAAGAGACCAAAGATAACCCTGGAGGAGCTGCAAAGCTCCACAGCGGAGATTGTAGTATCTGTCCATAGGACCACTTTAAGCTGTACACGCCACAGAGCTGGGCTTTACGGGAGAGTGGCCAGAAAAAAGAAAAAAAATAAGCAAACACGTTTTCTGTTCTCCCCAAACATATGGAAGAAGATACTCTGGTCAGATGAGACTAAAATTGAGCTTTTTTGACATCAAGGAAAATGCTATGTCTGGCGCAAACCCAACACTTCTCATCAGCCAGAGAACAACATCCCCACAGTGAAGCATGGTGGTGGCAGTATCATGCTGTGGGGATGTTTTTCATCGGCAGGGACTGGGAAACTGATCAGAATTCAAGGAAAGCTGGATTGCACTAAATAAAGGGAAATTCTTGAGGGAAACCTGTTTCAGTCTTCCAGAGATTTGAGTCTGGGATGGAGGTTTAACTTCCAGTAGGACAATGACCCTAAGGATACTGCTAAAGCAACACTCGAGTGGTTTAAGGGGAAACATTTAAATCCCACAGCACAGACCTCAATCCAATTCAGAATATGTGGTATGTCGTAAAGATTGCTGAACCCATACAACTTGAAGGAGCTTGTGCAGTTTTGCCTTGAAGAATGGGCAAAAATCCCAGTGGCTAGATCTGCCAAGCTGTACCCCAAGATGTACCCCAGGAGACTTGCAACTGTAACTGCTGCAAAAGGTCGCTCAAATCCATTTTAATTCCAGGTTGTAAGGCAACCAAATAAGAAAAATCCCAAGGGGGTGAATACTTTTGCAAGCCACTTTAGGTGTACAGTTAGAGACCGGGGGGGATCTCCTATCCATTAAAATACACCCTACAACATACCCTAGTACATACCCTGCATGCTTCTGTGAAATCACACAAATATGTCTGCCAGCTGAACTTTATCCTGGTTACACTAGGAAGTTCAGTATATTTTTATCCATTTAGTTATGTTCCAGCTCATTGCAACTGGTACAATGTTATTGGGATCATATGTGCTACAGTCAGTCCCTCACCAGCCTCTATTTTATTTCTCTATCCTTTATAGAAAATTAATCAACACTTTCTGACCAATCATAATCAAGACTTCAGCTGTGCTGTGGTGTAATGTTATAGTATAAATGCACTGTAATTACATATACAGCATAGTCAAATAATAAAATTTGCAAGTAATTCTGTTTCAGCATTTAATCCTTAATATTGATGTGTATGCAGTATAAAGCAGGGATGCAAAACAGCCTGATAGTTTGGGCTGGCCCATGAGGAGACCTGGAGGTTTTTCCCAAGTATTGGAAAAACCTTATAGTACATTTCCTGATTTATCCACTCTGTCTTTTATTGACACTAGATGCAGTTCCTAGTTTATCCGCTAGAGGTCATTTCTTGCCAATGTTTGGCATGGTTTCCCATTCACACAGGCTAGCATTGTGCTTTGGAATATTTCTTTGTCCAATAAACGTAAGGTGGATTCTAAATGCAGAGTGTAAATAAATCACAAAATAAACCATTTCCGAAGTAAACTTCGGAAATAAACTACAAAAATGTTTAATTTGCTCCCAGCAAGTGGCTGTGTCCAAACAAGTTAACATTCGCCCTCATGGTTTATATATATAGACAAGGTCAATCTCATTGACGTCAACGCCATACTGTATTCTGAAGGGGAGCTCATTAAAACACGCATGTTGAAGGCAGCTGAACTGGTATGCCCTGACAAGCAACAGGCTTTTGCTAATATAAGTTTGTCGAGACAAACTGCAGTGGACAGAGTCACAGACTTGGCAGAAGACTTGAATGAGAGAGTAAATTCTTTCAATTGTCATCGTACAGTTTGTTGATTCTGTCAATTCAATGACAGACACAGCTACTTCTAGCGATATTTTTGCTTGCTTGGTTGGATCCTTAAACTAGGTTTGGACTGGGCTTATGCTGTGAGTCTGGCCATTGATGGCGCACCCTCAATATGTGGAAGGAAAGCAGGTGTTGTTGCCAAATTCAAGAAAAATGGTCCAGTCATGTGCTGGCAATTGTTCATCAAGGGTAGCTATGTAGCAAATCACTTAAAGTGGACAATGTCATGATTGTGGTTATCAAAACAGTGAATTTTATCCATGTGAAAGGACTGAACCACCGTTAGTTCGATGCCTTGCTGAGTGAGCATAACGTTAGCCATAGCTTAGCCTACTACACAGAGGTGAGGTGGTTAAGCTGAGTTGGTACTGAAGTGTTTTGTTTTATTTGTTTGTTTGTTTTTATGAACTGCAAATGAAAATTGGACTGTTCATGAAACAAAAAGGAAAAACAGGACTTGGTTTCAGGACGTGACATTTATAGTGGACATCACCAAACATTTGAATGCTCTCAACACTAAACTGCAAGGTCGAGATAAATATGTGTCAGAGGTCTACGATAACATTCATGTTTTAACAGAAACTGCATCTGTGGGAGACACAAGCTGCTGAAAGCAATCCTGTGCATTTCCCTTGACTGAGAGACACAATTAGCGAACACGGCAGTGGAATCATGGCTCAGCACAAGGTCAAAATATCAAGACTGAAGGCTGAATTTTGGCAGCGTTCAAGTACTGATTAAACCTGACCCAAAAAACACGAGTTTTACCTCATCGTTCACTACTAACCTGTCTGATATGCCATCAAATTGAATTTGATTGAATTCTGTGTTGAAAAAGAAATTAGCCAGTGTAGGCCTGGAAAAAATTTTTTTTTAAAGTATTGGGTCAAAGTACCCACAACTGAAAGCCTTTGCCTCGTTGATTCTCTGCATGTTTGCACGTACCTGCATTTATGAGCAGGCTTTTTCAATTGTGAACATAAATAAATCAAAACTGAGACACAAACACCCTGAAATAACATGCTGAAAGTCACCATGGATCAAAGTCTCACTCCTGATATTGATGAGCTGATTAAGGCTTAAAAGTAGAGTAGCTGAAACCTGAGTCTCCCACATTGCACATGATTTGACTACACTATGATTTGTGTTACTCTGAGACCTTTTTTCTTTTTCTCAACCAGCAGTCTGAACATGTGTCAGCAAGAGGTTATATCAATTTCTTGTCAGTTTGTTTTTATTGTTATAAATTTACAGCACTGCAGACCATAGCAAATGCCAACTTAGATCGGTTTATTTGCACTAAGTTTAGTTGTAAATGTATAAAATTAATTACACACATATAATTATTGAAAAGTGTTTGGATGTATTGGTGCGGCCACTTTAACATGAGATTTTGGCCAATGTAGCCCCATCCTTAAATGAGTTTTCCACGCCTGGTATAAAGTGATGCCTTTGTCCTGTGCAGGGAAATCCTGGTATAGTGACATGCACAGATGACCAGGGCACCTTCACCGATGGCATGCGTGTTGTCTTCTCTGGGGTTCAGGGCATGACAGAGCTCAACAGCTGTGGGCCTACTGAAATCAAAGTGATAGGTGAGTGATATATAACAGGAATTGGAATTATTGTTCTAATACTACAAGTGATAAAGAGCTATGAAAATGAAAGATGAACCCAATCGTTTACATAAAATAAGGGCGGGATTATATAGCTGTGCCTCTCATTTGCTTTTTAGACAACTACTCCTTCAGTATTTGTGACACTTCAAATTTCTCTGAATATGAAAAGTGCGGAGTGGCAACTGAAGTCAAAGAAACGAAGACACTTAGTTTTGTGAGTTTGTTACAATAACACATCAGAGCCATAACAATATTTGAGTTACAATATTTATACAATAAAACCTCATATACTGAATGTATGTATTGGACATGTCAGAAACCGCTAGATGTTGCTGTGGAGGAAGTGATGCGAGATCCTGAGCTGCTGGTGCTCACTGATTTTGGCAAAGTTCAGAGAGCTCGATCTCTTCACCTGGGCTTTCGAGCACTGCAGGAGTTCAAACAGAAATACAGTCGACTGCCCAAACCCAGGAACCAGGTCAGTAACGGACAACCATTCAGTATGCTTAGTATGTTTTACAAACGTCTTTTTTTTATCAAATTAAATTTGGAAATGTTGGGGCAGGAGAGAATAATACATCAGTTTCAGAACTGGATTATCTTTGCTGTAAGCATATGCCAATTGCATTTTCATATCACAATAATTGCCAAATCTTTCATTATGGTTTGTGTGTTTTTTGAGTTGGGCAGAATTTTACTGCTATTGTTGTGCATGGAATTGGCCAAAATAAGGCTGCTCATGTAAAAGTACTGCCCAAGAACTGTGTGTACTAGGTTAAGTCAAGCATTTGCCTCCTGGCTGAAATACAGGGGTAATGACAATTTTGAAATATTCATTATAACAACACCAAATGTGTTTTGATGATATTGATATATTGTATATCCAATATGATATACAGAGAGGGTATAGAATTACAGCTACATCAGTGTTGGCACCCTTTTATTATGTGTGTTTTTTCTTAATCAGGAGGATGCTGAGCTACTGCTTGCCATGGCGAAGCAGCTCAGTGCAGCAGCACAATTTGACGAGTTTGATGAGGAAGTCGTGAGGAAACTGTCTCTTTGTTCCAGGGGCAATTTGGCTCCCATCAATGCTTTCATTGGAGGACTGGCTGCCCAGGAGGTGATGAAGGTGAGAAAGATCAAGGCAATCATGTGCACTGAAAAACTGATGGTATCTGAAAAGGTTGAAAACTGTTAATGCTGATTATGGATGTTGCTCAGGCTTGCAGTGGTAAGTTCACTCCACTCAAACAATGGCTCTACTTTGATGCTCTGGAGTGCCTTCCTGAGCAGGAGGACAATGACAAAGGACTGACAGAAGAAGCATGTGCTCCAGTAAGCAATATTTCACTTTCTAATTCACATTGCTGAGGCCTGATATACCTCAGTAACCTATTGTGATCAGCTCCCAATGGACATTGTTACCCTTATGGAAAATTTCACATACAGTTGTAATCAAACTTATTCAACCCCCATTGCAAATCAGGTTTATTGTCAACATTTACAGGTTTTTAGCTGTTTGCAATGAACACATCAAACAAAAGCAATTGAAATAGCTCAACACAATGAATGCTTCAAATGGTTTAACCAAATTCAACTGAAAATGCAACTTATAATGACTTTTCCAGTCTCAAAATTATTCAACCCCTTCATGGCAAGCATCTTTAGTACTTAGTAGAGCACTGTTTTGTTGTTATGACCTGCTGCAAACGAGATGCATAGCCAGACACCAGCTTCTGGCAGCGTTCATGAGGAATCTTAACCCAGTCCTCATGAGCAATGGCCTCCAGTTCAGTAATATTCTTGGGTTTGCGTGCTGCAACCGCCTTCTTCAAATCCCATCAGAGATTTTCTAATGGGGTTCAAGTCGGGTGACTGTGATGGCCCTGTAGAATCTTTCAGGACTTCTTCTGCAACCAAGCCTTGGAGTAATTTGAAGTATGCTTGGGATCATTGTCCTGTTGGAAGGTCCAATGACAGTCAAGCTTGAGCTTCCTCACAGATGGCATGACCTTTTCTCCTAGGATTTCTTGATACTTCAATGAATCCATCTTGCCTTCCACACGCTGCAGGTTTCCAGTGCAAAGCAGCCCCAGAGCATCACTGAGCCACCACCATGTGAACTATGCTTCCAGCGGTGTCTCTAGGAACATTCAGTGCCTTTGCTATCTTTTTGTATCCTGTTCCTTGTTTGTGAAGGGTAGTGATCTCTTCTCTTAACTTTTTAGACCATTCTTTTGACTTAACCATATTTCTAACATCCAGTCAAACTTGACACTCAACAAACTCCTAGCCAGTTCAGGTATTTCATGTGTTCCAGCTTAAGTACACCTGGTGCAACTAATGACGCCGTTGATTAGTTGCGTCAGGTGCGATTGAGGCAACACCTGTTTTGCAGATTCTATTCAGGGGATTGAATAATTTTGAGACTGGAGAAGTCATTATAAATTGCGTTTTCAGTTGAATTTGGGGAAACCATTTGAATTGCTATTGTTTGATTTATTGAAAGTCTTTAAATTTTGACAAAAAACCTGTCATGTAAAGTAGGCGCAGGACAGAAGCAAGTGCAGGTATGGCAGTTTAATCAACCAAAGCCCAAAGGATTAGGCAGAAATCAATACACAAAGACAGGCAGAGGACAGGCGATCAGGCAAACAGGCAAAACTAGGCAGGGCAGAGGATCGAGGTCAACAGAGTAAATAGAGGTCAGTGATCAGAAAAGCAAACAAAATATAAGGCTTGGACATACGACAGAGACTAGGCAACTGAGTGTAATACTTCACAAAGTCTTTGTGTAGAACCAGTCTCTTATATGTGTGGTGTGAGTGCTGTGAATTGGATGCAGCAGTGCGTGATTAGAGTGAATGTTAGTGTTCTGGGAATTGCAGTCCATGGTGGCCATGTTTGTAGGCCGCCGTGCAGGATGGGAAATGTAGTCACTGGTTTGCTATGACAAAACCTGATCTGCAATGGGGGTTGAATAATTTTTATTACAACTATATTTTATATTTGATGAAATTAATATGTGAAAAAAACATGTGAAAGTGCATTTTAACATGTTATGTTCTGAAACTGAAACTGTGTACATGTAATCAAGTGAACACATGACATCTGAGTAATATGTGATAAATAAAACTACATGTACTACATCCAAATGATGTGAAAAAAAATCACATGTGAACATAGATGAATCATGTGGGAAAAAAAGACACACACATACTACATATGAAAAGACCATATGCGAAAATATGTGAAACAGGTGAAGTGTTGAAAAATCATGTGTTAATCAGTGTGACTTTTCTATAAGGATATCTACAAAATGTGACCTGAAATAAAGGTTTCATTTGTGGTTTTTTAAAATCATGTGCATGGTAAGGCTGATGGGATTTGATATGATATTATCTCTGTTATCTCCTTCACAGAGAAACACTCGCTATGATGGTCAGATTGCTGTGTTCGGCTCTGATTTCCAAGAGAAACTGAAGAAACAAAGATATTTTCTAGTGAGTGTTGTTCCTCCTTTTCACCAAAAGAGAGCACCACTAACCTTTGCTAATCAACTTGCTTACTGTACAGTTCATAAAGATTATGTGGAAAAAACAATTGCAGAGGAAATGGTTCTCAGGAAGCTGATCCTGGACTTACGGTTCACCGCAGGAAGCAACCCAAGCTACAGTAACGTAGTGAAGAGGGTGATTCATTCAACATTTCCTGTTGAACACTCAGCATACACCGATCAGCCATAACATTATAATCAATGTCTAATATTTTGTAGGTCCCCCTTGTGCTACCAAAACAGCTCTGACCAATTGAGGCATGGACTCCACAAGACCTCTGAAGGTGTGCTGTGGTATCATGCACCAAGACCTTAGCAGCAGATCTTTTATGTCCTGTAAGTTGAGATGTTGGGCCTCCATAGATCAGGCTTGTTTGTCCAGCACATCCAACAGATGCTTGATCAGATTTAGATCTGGGAATTTCGAGGCCATGTCAACACCTTGAACTCTTTGTCGTGTTCCTCAAGTTATTTCTGAATAATTTTTGTAGTGTGGCAGGGCACATTATCCTGCTGAACGAGGCCACTGCCATTAGGGAATACCATGAAGGAGTGTACTTGTTCTGCAACAATGTTTGGGTAGGTGGTACATGTCAAAGTAACATCCACATGAATGCAAAGTTGCATCCAGGATGCAAGTTTTCCCAGTAGAACATTGCCCAGAGCATCATACCTTCTTCCCATCACCTTCTTCCCATAGTGCATCCTGGTGCCATCTCTTCCCCAGGTAATGATGCACATGCACCCGGCCGTCCACATGATGTAAAAGAAAACGAACGTGATTCATCAGCCCGGGCCACCTTCTTTCATTGCTCCATGGCCCAGTTCTGATACTCACGTGCTCATTGTAGACGCTTTCAGTGGTGGACAGCATAGGGAACACCCCACAAGACCTGCTGTTTTGGAGATGTTCTGATCCAGTTGTCTAGCCATCACAATTTGGCCCATGTCAAAGTTGCTCTGATCCTTGCACTTGCCAATTTTTCCTGCTTTCAACACATCAACTTCGAGAACTGACCGTTCGCTTGACAGGTGCCATTGTAACAAGATAATCAATGTTATTCACTTCACCTGTCAGTGGTTTTAACGTTATGGTTGATCTGTGTATACTTCCATTATGACACTCAGACCTTGCTCAGAATTTAAATTATGATATGATTATTTTAAGTACATAATACATAAGTACATATACATATTGAGTAAAATAAGTAGTAAGTAAAGTACATATTGAAACATACAATGTATCACATTTTAGGAATTTAAAGTTAAAGTAATTGAAAGTAGAATTAAGTACAAATAAATTTAAAAACTTTTTTATCATTTATAAACTTTTAGATGAAATTATCTTTTTTTTTTTTTTTTTTTTAAAGTTGAAGTGTTATGTTGTTATTTTGACTTAATTTGGAGTTATCTTGACACTCTGACATATAATCTATAAGTATTTGAACTTAAAATTTTACACCCCACTATCTATCAATAAGACTAATTTACAAAAACCCTGAACTGCAAGTTGTGAAAAAGAAGTTGGTGCTACAGTGTTTTTTGTTATTAAAACATTTCTAGTATATTTATCCACTTCAGATTTACACATATAATGTCTTCGTCCTTACACATATAAACAAAAAGTATGTATTAAAAGCATAACCAAAGATATGTTTAAAGGTAAAATGTATTTGGACACCACAAATTAGCAGCATTAGTACATTGTTACAAAGCTTTGAGATGTCTAGGGTAAGAAGTAATTGTGGTTCAATTTTGGCCTGTTTTCCTTGCAAATCGTCTTCAATTCCCAAGTTTACAAAGGTCCTGCCTCAAACCCCTGAGGACTTACAATTTTGAAATCCTCCATTAATTTTCAGTGGGATTTAAATCGGGAGATTGGTTTGATTCTTGAGTTATTTCGGCTGTACGTTTGGGGTCATTGTCTTGTTGAAACGTCCATCTTCTCCCCAGATTCTTGGATGATAAGATTAAATTCTCCTTTAATAAATCCTGGTGCGTTGCTCCAGTCATGTTTCCTTTGATGATGTGTAATGCCTCAGTATTGTTTGCAGAGGAGTACTGTTTCCCACATCCACACTTCACTATGAGTATGGTGTTATTGGGATCATACATGCTACTCTTCTTTCTACAAACATGAGGAGCTGAATTTATGCTAGAAAGTTCTATTTTTGTTTCACCTGACCAGAGTATATTGTTCCAAAAGAGTTTTTATTTGTTTAAATGCTTTCAGATGTGCATCTCTGTGCTTCTTTTTAACAGAGCAGTTTTGCATGTAGTATAGGAAAGGACATAATTATGATACAGTTTATTGCTTATTGCTCTCTGTGTAATTGTTGTTCCTGCTATTTTCAGGTCGTCCTGCAACTCTTTTCAAGTGACTGCTGGTTTCTCTCTTACTTTCCTTATAATTAGTCTGAGAGTGTGTTGTGAAAACATTTGTTGTGGTGCCCTCATCTTTCCACCTGAATATTATTGAATAGATTGCACTGGCAGGGAGGTTTAAGCTTTTTGGCTATGAGTCTGTAGCTTTTTCCATTTGAGTGCTGTTTAATAATGCTGTCCCTGACTTTTAGGAAGCTCCTTTTATGAACCAATGAAAACGTCTTTTATAATGACACAAGGTGCAATTTGCACGAGAATTTTTTTTTTCCAGAATTTATGTCACTGCATGTCATTATTTCATTATTGAATAACTTTTTATTTCAAGATATTATGTTGTTATTTTGACTTAATCTCATTATTACATCTTAATAAGACTCATTTTCAATCACAGTATTCGATTTTCACTGTATTGAGATAATTCGGTACACACTAAAGATCACAGTTACATTACATTACATTTATTCATTTAGCAGACGCTTTTATCCAAAGCGACTTACAAATGAGGAAATACAAGCAAAGCGATATATC
>JANDJT010000012.1:23764506-23779081 GCA_024331685.1 Stegophilus panzeri | reverse complement strand
ATATATGAAAAACGCTTTGACCTGTGGTTTTTATCAGAAAAAGACATTGCATATGAACATAGCCTAACTACCAATCAGCTACCAAGCCATGTTAGATACTAACGTTAGTTCAGTCAAGGTATCTTTATGCAATGTCAACTAACTAGCTTTGCTGGCTAACGTAACTTAATTCAGTGCATGAATACCTATGTACGTTAGCTAGGTTAGCAGTTTCTTTAGTTGTAAAATAGGCTACATTAGTTATATCTTTTCTCTCTCTGCTATCACTACTGTTAACATTCACAAGAATTACTCCCTAACAAAAAAGTTTATACTTCATTTATTCTTTGTTGAGGTTTACCTTATCGACGGCTTACAACTTGCTTATCCGAGTCAATGGTTTTAACTACCCATCAGCTGTTTGATTAGCTTGGCGATGAGCATCTGTCACACAACAACCAAACAAACGCACATCTGATCTGACACTGATTTTTGACTGGCAGGTCATTCCTGTTGCCAGCTTACCTTTCAGTTTTAGATCAAGCAACCTCTCCGTTTTTTTTGTGTGTGTTTTTTTTGCTTGTTTTGTTAGTTTTTTTGTCAGCACACAGAACTCTCGCCATTGTTTTTACATTCATTCTGATATGTGGCCTAAATGCCTTTTTATGTTCATTTTGCTCAAGGCGTTCCGCAAAAACACTGAGGCTCTGCGCCTAAGCCTTTCTATGGAAGGGAAAACCCTGGACTACTATAACAGTACACCTCTTCATGTTTTATTCCTTACATAGTGCTGCATGTAGCACTTATGATGTCTGTAATATATATTGACAAACTGTCATTTCAGTGGGCCAGAGAGCAGTTTGAGGGCCTTTTCAAGCACACACCAGAGAACGTGAACCAGTATCTAAGGTACGTTACATTCCAACATGCAATAACTGTTAAAAAGGTGAGGAAAACACAAACTGACTGAGAGAAATACTTAGACGTTGAAGACTGCTGGTGAAATTGCCCATTATTCTTACACACCTCTCACAACACATACACACACACACACACACACATACACACACACACATACTAAACTGAACACCATCCCACTCCCCCTGAAATATGTGTAGGTCTTATTTAGTTCTGTGTTGTCTCATGTGGTTAGTGTGTTGTTTTATGTAGCACCATGGTCCTGGAGGAACGTTGTTTCGTTTCACTGTGTACTCTACCAGCTGTATATGGCTGAAATGGCAATAAAAACCACTTGACTTGACTTGACTTGTAGATTAATAATGCTATGTGTAACCCCAGCTCTGATGTAAGTAACTTGAATGAAGTCTTTTGGGTAAAAAAAGTGCTTTTTTTTGTACAACTGCATTTTTCTTTATGAGATCCATCCAAATGTCCCCACAAGGTCAAAAATATAATGTATTTCTATTACATAGTGGCATTTGGAACAAAGAGGTAGATGCACTCCTCAAAACAGACAGACAGACAGACAGACAGACAGACAGACACACACACACACACACACACACACACACACATAAATACTGAAATATCCAGATAAAGCCCTTAGCTTGAGTTGAACCTGTTTTCTGACTTCCTGTGTTAAATCTTAACACAAGCCAGATCTTCTTTCTATCATCTGTTTAAAAGAATGACAGGGAAGTTTAGCAAGAATAGAGTGCACACATTCATACAGGAAGAGGTGGCTTATGGTGCATGCAGATAATGCATGGTGAATGCTGCAGTGTGCCTCCCTTAAAACCAACTACTTCCTGTTAGCTGACTGCATAATTTACGTCAGATCCTGCATGCCGACTCAGCCAACATGCCACTTGAAGTGTTACATTAACCCTGTGGCCAAGTACCTACACATTTCTCCAGCGTACACTGGAGGCCAGTTTTAGTGCTACCAGTACAAGTAGTGATTTGGCTGTGTTTACAGTTTAATTCACATTTCCAATTCAATGTTATTTGCATAGCATTTTTAACAATGGATATTGTCACATAACAGCTTTACAGAAATCAGGATGTAGATTTACATCCCTAATGCCAGGAAGAAAGCCCTGAGATGACATGAGGAAGAAACCAGATTCAAAAGGGAACCCATCTTATTCAGGGACTATAAATCATTAGTCCTCTACAACTGTATAATCTAAAGTCAAACAATACTGAGTGTGTTGAAAAGATGCACAGTATAAGCAAATTGCGAATAAGAGACTGAGGATAAGCACGAGACATCTTCATCATCTTTATGATTACTGCAGTAATTCTTGGGCATAAAGTTTTTGGGAAGTGCAAATCACTGGAGTATCCAAAAATAGTTGTGCAGATGTGCAGTTAATCTGTTCATCTGTGCTTAAAAAAGTGTGTTACCTCAGGGTTTTAGTATACTACATGTGGCCATGGCTCAGACAGCCATGAAGTATAAACTATATAGAATTTGAATACACCTGAATGGTGTGTGGTGTTCTCCAGTTTCCTTCTATCTTGAATTTACCCACCTTCTGCCCAATGTTGCCAGGATAGGCTCCGTATTCACAGCGACCCTGAACAGAGTAAAGCAGTTACTGAAGATGAATAAATGAATAAATTAGACTTGTACTAATATACCACTGTGCTGTTATTGAACACCTGCACTGAAATATAACTCACATATTGCTAGGTTTAGCAATCTGAAACCATGTTAATCACTACATTTCCTCCTGTTTTAATATTTGACATGTTTCCTCCTGACAGCGATGCTGAATTTTGGGCTCGTACTGTTGGCCGAGGGGAAGCCGAGGCCTTCGAGGTGGTGGAGGCAGTGTATAGAAGTCTGAAGGACAGACCCCATGACTGGCAGGATTGTGTGTCTTGGGCTCGTGTGAAGTGGGAGAGCTTTTACAACAACGACATCGCACAGCTGCTCTTCTGCTTCCCTCCTGACCATGTATTGTGCACGCACACACACACACACACACACACACACACACACACAAACAATTATAATAGGGTCAGTCCATCTGAAGTGGTCCGACAATTGTAAAGTTGGTAGCTTGACTGTTTTTATTTGTAAACTTTTGTTTACTTTTGTAATTTTTTATAAAATTTTGCACATTCTTGTTCCTTAGACTTAGAACTTAGAAGTCAAAATGTAATGCTCAAGATTGCAGTTCCACTTTTAGGGTCAATTTATAATGGGAAGGGTCAGAGTCTCATTTTAGGGGATATCTAGTAAAGTAAACATTTCAGGTTTGACACTGAAAGCGTGCAATTTGATAAAATTCTCCTCATTTCGGGTTGAGTATCTCTGGTGGGGGACCAGATACGAACCTGAAATTTTCACAGAAATAAGTCGTCTATAGTAGCATTCTGCTGGAATAATTTTGAAAAAGTGTGACATCCTACTGATTACAGAGCTAGGGCTAGTAGAAATCTGGGGAAAAGCCTACTTTATTCATGCATTTTGTGAAATTAACAGGTTATATAAGCTTAACGAATAATAAAAATGAACAGTGTTTTACAGTAACTATGTTTATGATTGACATACAATAGCGTATGCTTGTCAGTGAGGTCTAAAATGTTACTACATTTGATATTGACAAACAGTGAAGCATGATCTGTCACTGGGGTCCTCAAATCTGCAGAGTTTAGCTCCAACTTCCAAACTCACCTGCCTGTAATTTTCTAGTAATCCTGAAGACCATGGTTAGTTTCTAGTTCTAATGCTAAGGAACATGAAAGTGCCAAAATGTTTGTATATGTACATGTACCTTGCTCTAGAGATCAGTTTTTGTCCCAAGGAGCTAGGACCATCCTGAGCCAAGATATTTTCCGTAAACAGCTGTATAACCACAATTTGTTGTGTGCCATGACACAAACATGGCCGTCGTAGTTAAACCAAGTAAAATTTACAAAATAAAAAAACTGGTGGTTTTGCAATGCCAATACATACACTCAAAACAAACTGGAACATTAAAAATAGTCAATCAACCTGTATTTGACCATTATACATTAGACCTTGAGATAGAATGACCCAATTAAATGTAGTGTAATGTAAATGTATCTTGAGGGCATGTGTAGTGGAGGGGAAGATGACAATAAACAGTTGGCAGGTCCTGGTTCAGTGCCAAGCTTGCTAACTGTGTTCAGAGTATCCAGTTTAATGTGAAACCTGCAGATGGCGCTGTGGGCTACACAAACCCAACTGACTCAGTTCAAGTCCTTCCAGCCCTGAAAGATATGGTGCTGTTCAAAATGGCTTACTTGTATATTAAGTACTACATCAGAATACACTGTGAACTGCATACTATATACTATATATACTATATACACTGTGTACTATTCCTCATAGTAGTATGCAGTAAGCATCAATTATTGTTTGTTCTTACGTTAGTACCAGTAAGTGAAATTCATTTGTGGGTGCAGTTACTTCAGGAGTACGATACTGTAAATACAGTAATGCCAGGGTTCCAGGCACAACTATATTAAGAAAGTCACCACTGCTAGTTATGAACTAAAGCCCTTCTAAGGTAATAGTATGAATAATGGATTTAATAATGCGTTAATTACTTTTATAGCCAAAACAATGAATAAAAACAAGCCAAGGTATTTAGTCACTGCTAATGATTATTAATTGATTTTTGTTACTTTGCTCATATAGCTAATTGAAAACATTTCTCAAACATTGCTTAATTTCTCATGAGGAAAACATAAAAATAATTTTATTAATCTTATTTATTATGCTAAATTATAGCTACATGATGCACATTCTCAGTATTATTAACTGATTATTAACTGAAAAGCTACAAGAGTAGGTTTGTGGGGCCTCCTGCTAGTTTCAGTTCACAACAAGGTGTCGTTATTTTTGACCACATTTTGAAGAATCTGATCATGGCTACAGCTCATCATAAAGCAAATATGCATCATCACTGCTCATACGTGATTAGTGAATTGTGAATAAGTGAAGAAGTGAATTGAAAAGAGAAGTTGTAGTGACATTTAGCAATTACAATAATAGTATTTCCTTTTCTTCATGACGCAGTATGATAAAGTGCTGTAAATAGAATTTGTACACATACGTGACTGAGCAGATGTCCTATTCAACTGCATGAGGAAATCTGCTCAGAATCATTCATACTCTTACTGGATTTATTGAAACAGAAAATATAGGTGGCAGTTTATTGTAAAAGTTTTTATGATGATGTAATACTGCATACATTGCAGTAATGAAAACAGTGGTCATGTTTGGAAATCATGGGAGGCAGAGATAGCTTAATACATGCAAGACTTTGGAGAGACAGTGGACACGTGACTAAAACCTGACTAGGGTCATCATCACAAATAAATAAATAAATAAATAAAAATACATAAGGGTCATGGTGGCTTAGTGGTTAGCATGTTTGCCTCACACCTTCAGGGTTGGGGGTTCAATTGCCGCCTCCACCCTATGTGCATGGAGTTTGCATGTCCCTGTGTTTTGGGGTTTCTTCCGGGTACTCCAGTTTCCTCCCCCAGTCCAAAGACATGCGTTGTAGGCTGATTTGTATTTTCAAATTGTCCATATTGTGCAATTGTGCCCTGTGATGGGTTGGCACTCCATGCACGGTGTCCCCTGCCTCATGCCCCAAGTCCCCTGGGATAGGCTCCAGGTTTCCCCGTGACCCTGTGTAGGATACGTGGTACAGAAAATAAATGTATGGATGGACAGTGATCAATGAAGCATCTATGCCAAAGTTGTCTGCACGTTTGTTTGAACTGATTTGGCTGTAATTGTATGGCTGCATGGGGTAAAAGCATGTAACTCTGAGATAAGTGCCAGACCAGATGTTAAGAAAGATTATTTATTTCATCTCGAACCTTTAGCTTCTGGGGTTGAGTACAACTTGTTGACTCATGATTGGTCCTGTTTTTTATGTCTCCAATTAGGACAGAGTTGAAGCCAGTGATTCTGATCACTTTAACTATTAAATCAATTGTACAGACCCTCTCATTGTTATTTAAATATGTACAATAATAATTTGGCTATTTATTAGAGCTGTTTATTCCTGAATTTCCCACTTACAGAACACATTTTCATTAAAATAGTAATTTGATTAAAGTTGTTTCATTTATTTATTTTGTTTGTTTGTTTTAGGGTTGGATTAAACCCATTCAGTACAAGTGACCAGTCAACGAGGCTAATACCAATACGAACTCAGTAATAAATATATCCATCCATCCATCCATCCATTTTCTGTACCGCTTATCCTTACTGGGTCACAGGGAGTAATAAATATAATACTTTTGATTTTGCTGGGTTGTAATTTCCACCCCATTAAAAAATGTACACATCTCGGATTCCCTGACTATAATTCATTGACCCTAGGAGGCCATCAGACTGCTGATGAGATCACTGGTGTGTGTCTGATGTTGAATGGATCAGCCTGAGCACTGATCTTTCTGGTGCAACACAGTCAGATCAAAGGGATCCACAGCAACCAACTCCTGCTTCTCTAAACAGACCCTCTCTGTTCCTTTATCACAGGACAAATTGCGTTAAACACACACACACACACACACACACACACACACACCCGTGATAAACTCATTATAGAGCCTGAGCAAAAGGTGTATAGAGACAAGAGCTTTGCAGACATACAGTCTACCTTGTATTTCTTTTCACAAGGACTTGTGAATGTCTGCAGACTCTGTCCATATCTCCCTTTCCATTTGTGTCTGATTTTATTCCTGAGTCATTCAAGTTTTTATTTTTTATTAAAGGTTAATGTCTTTTGCCAAATTTGTCTTTTGAAGTTGTTGAAATCTGACAGTCTATTTTATAATTGTTGTCTTTCTCCAGGTAACTAGTTCAGGTCTGCCTTTCTGGACGGGCGCTAAAAGATGTCCTCATCCCTTAACCTTTGACCCAGCCAATGTAAGTGTGAGCCCTGGTTGTCCAGCATATGGGTTTTGCTCTTTTCCCCTCAGGACAGGAATACCTGAAATATCTTTCTATCACCTGATAACGGCTTACCTTTTCTCTCCTGCTGTGAACTGGAACCTTATACTTAACTGAAGATTAAGCACACATTGTACAGTACATGCTCTAATGTGCAATTAACAGATAGAAGTTTTTGTTTGATTTTCTGTATTATTTTAAACAGCCATTTTATCTATACTGAGGTCATTATTGTCATTTATGACCTTTTCTCTGTCTGTCAGTGTTATCAGGGTTTCTACCACTTAGACCATTTGCATTCTATGGTATTAATCTGGGAACTGAAACTGATGTTTTGTGTCTGTGTATTCTGTGGTACATTTTTCCCATATTAATTCAGGAGAACCTATTTCACATTTCTGTGTGTGTGATATTATATCCAGGGTTGGGGGTTTGATTCCCACCTCTGCCTTGTGTGTGCGGAGCTTGCAAATTTTCCCTGTGCTTTGGGGCTTTCCTCCAGGTACTCCAGTTTCCTCCTCCAGTACAGAGACATGCACTATAGGCTGATTGGCATTTCCAGATTGTCAGTAGTGTGTGAATGTGTGAGATTGTGCCCTGCGATGGTCTGGCACCCCATCCAGGGTGTCCCCTGACTTGTGCCCCGGATAGGCTCCAAGCTCCCATGTGACCGTGTGTAGGATAAGTGGTCAATAAAATGGAAATACGTGGATCTAGGAATTTCCTGCAATAAGTCAGCAAACATAGTGTATACATAGTGTAAAATCAACAAAAACATAAAATACAAAAGCATAAAACTATAAAAGCAATATTGCAGCTGCTCAGAGGATACAAAAGAAATTGGAGGCAGGTATAAATCCCATTTAGAAATTAATATGAAGCTTTTGACCTGATATAATTTTTTTCATTATTAACATATTAATATACATTAATTGACCATTTTAGTGGTAATCAATGCACAGTATATGTTTTGTTGCAATACGTTAAATATCTTTCTGCAAACTTTTGCATATAACTGTAAGCATGTATTAGATGGTATAGACTCATGGTACATACAATCAGCCATAACATTAAAACCACCTGACTAATATTGTGTAGGTTTCCCTTGTGCTACCAAAACAGCTCGAGGCATGGACTCCACAAGACCTCTGAAGGTGTGCTGTGGTATCTGGTACCAAGACCTTAGCAGCAGATCCTTTAAGTCCTGTAAGTTGTGGGGTGGGTTCTCCATGAATCGGATTTGTTTGTCCAGCACAATCCCACAGATACTCGATCGGATTGAGATCTGAGGAATTTGGAGGCCAAGTCAACACCTTGAACTATTTGTCATGTTCCTCAAATTATTCCTGAACAGTTTTTGCAGTGTGGCAGGAGGCACTGCCATAGTGATTACTGTTGCCATGAAGGGGTGTACTTGGTCTGCAACAATGTTTAGGTAGGTGGCACGTGTCAAAGTAACATCCACATGAACATTGCCCAGAGCTTCTGCCAGCTTGCTTTCTTCCCCTGGTGCATCCTGGTGCCATCCTACTATCCTTCGCTCCCCACGCACATCAATGAGCCTTAGGCACCCATGACTCTGTCACTAGTTCAGTGGTTGTCCTTCTTTGGACCACCTTTGGTAGGCACTAACCATTGCATACCACGAACACCCAACAAGACCTGCTGTTATGGTGATGCTCTCACCCAGCCGTCTAGCCATCACAATTGGCCCTTGTTAAAGTCACTCAGATCCTTAAGCTTTCCCATGTTCCTGCTTCCAACACATTAACTTCAAGAACTGACTGTTTACTTCTTGCCTAATATATCCCACCCACCCCTTGATGTGCCATTGTAATGAGATAATCAATGTTATTCACTTCACCTGTCAGTGATTTAAGTGTTATGGCTGGTGGGGTATATCTATATCATATAGCATAGTATACAACCTGCTCAACTGGTTTGCTTCCACCAGCTGTAATATAATTATTTAGTTTATGGCTGTGGTTCATGTTGTGAAGTTTATTGATGTTTTATTTTAATAATTTTGCTCTCTTACCTTCTAGACCACCCATATGGATTTTATTGTTGCCTCTGCTAACCTATATGGGCAGATTTATGGGATCAACGGGTCAACAGACCGTAATGACATGATGAAGATCCTGGAAGGAGTGCATGTGCCTGCGTTCCACCTAAACACCAGTGAAACAATTGCAGTGACGGACGAGGAACTGGAAAACAGAGAGGAGAGAAAGGACGTGGGTGAGCAAGCAGGAAGTTGAATTTAAAATTAATGGAGCCCATGTCTTCCAAATGGAGAGTTAAAGGATTGACACTGTATTGTTTTGTGTTTTGGTAAGCTTGTTAAATAATTGTCACAGTCTTTATGAACAGAACCAGGTTAGAGCAGTATAAACATCAAGTACAGAGTGCGGATGTGTGTTCTTCTCACTAACTGCTCTATCTGTTTCTCTCAGATAAAGATGAGCTACATGAGCTAAAGCAGAAACTGTCAAGCCTCCAGCCAGACAGCCAAAAGTGTCGGATTTTTCCACTAGAATTTGAAAAGGTAGTGTGTGTGTGTGTGTGTGTGTGTGTGTGTGTGTGTGCAGATTTAATACATACACATATCTTTGTTCTGCCTCTGCGTCAGACACATTGGCGACCACCCCCAGGTAGTAGGTCTAACAGAACCACACATCTGTGGTTCTTAAGTGCCTGAGCCATCTGCCCCCCACTGAATGGATAAAGTGATCACTGATCCTTATCCAACACCATCCCTACACCAGCCCTAATGGAGCACAGAGAACAGTAGAGTTCACTGTTAATGCAAAACTCCACCCTTGTGTCTCCATAGGATTTCCTGACTAATGATTTCTTGTTAAGACCATTAAAAGATTAATATTTTGGCATTTGGGGCTTGGCCCATTTTTTTTTTGCCCAGGACTGTATATAAATGTATGCAAAGATGGATGCTGGCATGTTTTAGATTCTGAATACTTATACTGACATCATAAAAAGGAAAATACAGTTTTTTTTATCTTATATATGCATGCATTAACTGCATATCAAATATGAATCATGCATATATGTCATTCACAGAAGAATATAAATATACTAGTCATGGATTGTAAAATTTGTAATGTGTTCACTATTGGCAACCTGATTAGGCTTTGTGTTCAGATGTGTGAAAAACTAGGATGAGTGTGCTGATGAGGTAGTGTAATCTGGCAATTCGATGCTTGTGGAATGTGCCAGAAAACCTCACTCAGGTACATTATGTGAACGGCCAAAGAGTGTGTCACCGCTGAAGTGGGGATTAGGTTTGAGTTACACTGGTGTACACACACACACACACACACACACACAATGCCTAATCAATCGCCTAATGAGTCTAATGATAGAATAGTGCAATTCAAATCCGCAGATGATATTAAATACTTTGACTGATATTAAACATTAAATATACTCCTAATTATAGGAATACTAATATCTACCTGAAGATGACGCAGTGTTACATGTAACAATGTAATTATAACAGCACTTTTATATCGTGTGTCATCCTAGTCATCGTGCCTTACAGCCAGTGTGGCCACAGAGAGGGATGGTTGCCAAATTTCATCCCCCTCAAATCCCCTCCGGTCACAGAGGCCTTTTGAAGAGTCAGCGTGCTTGAAGTATGACCTCATGTACACTGTCACCTCAAAAGGAAAATTCAATCTGGGATACAATAGGGGCTCCAGTGACTAAGTCACAGGTTTAAAACCTGACATAAACTTCTCTATAACTGAATTCGTTTCAGCAGGAACACATAAACAAGTGCTGTTTCTCCATCATGTACATAGATAATTATCATGGTTTCTTTCTTTCCTGTGGAAACTCAAGAACAGCTGGCGCTGTAGAGATGATATAATGGTAGACAAAACACAATCTCAAAAAAGCAGGTGGTGGAACTGTACCGTACCGATTAATCTATTAGATTGAAAATTGTCTTTCAGCTAGTTCTGTTCATGCCATAATTCTGTGAGTGATTTTACTAACACCTGACAGTCTACTGCTTGTGCTAACTGATTTGTCAGTGCACGTTGAGTGAGGAATGTTGTTTACAGCTCAGTGTTAAATCTGCTTTTAGGATGATGACAGTAATTTCCACATGGATTTTATAGTGGCAGCGTCTAACCTGAGGGCAGAGAATTATGATATACCAGCAGCAGATCGGCACAAGGTAGGAAACTAGAGTTAATGCCAATAAGAGTGTGTGCGTGTGTGTGTGTGTGTGTGGGGGGGGTTGTAATTCTCTAATGCACACACAAGTATGATTGCTGTATCACACACATACTAAACTACAATATACTGTGTGCTCACATATACACATATACTGATAGCAATACTTTGATTTCTTTTTTTCTTAAGGGGTTTTTTAAATAAAATTAAAAACCCATTGTGTTGTCTGTGTGTGCTTTTCTTACTATATTACCTCCACAACAGAGTTTTATAGACTGATGTGACCTAGTGAACCAGTATTGGGATGTATTTATTGATACATACTGAGACTTCAGAGCACTTCTCTAAGTTGCTCTGGATAAGCATGTCAGCCAAATGCCATAAATGTAAATGCAATACTGCAAATCTATTACCAGACATATACTGTAGGTATATATGCATTGTTAGACCCATGCCACAAACACACCGTACTCAAATACGTAACATTTCCATGTTGTTTTTTCTTGTACAGAGCAAGCTCATTGCTGGTCGCATCATCCCTGCAATCGCCACAACCACAGCAGCAACATCAGGCCTCATGTGTCTGGAACTGTATAAGCTAGTGCAGGGCCACCAGCACATCAGCTCGTTCCGTAATTCCTTCATTAACCTGGCATCCAGTTACTACCTCATGTTGCAGCCATGCAAGGATCCAGGGTTCAAAGTGAGTACTGCTGCTGCTTACAAAGACGTTTGACCAAATCTGTTTATTTGTGCTTCAGTATCATGCATAAGGGTCTTTCCATCTCAGGTGGTCCAATGCAGATCGGTATTGGCATTACAAAACCACCATTTAAAAAAAAAAAAAATTTACTATTATTTTACTTGGTTTAACGATGACAGCCATCTTTGTGACACGGCACAAATTTTGCTTATCCAGCTGTTTACGGAAACCGCAATATCTCGGCCCCGGATGAGCCTAGCTCTTTGGAACAACAACTGATCTGTAGAGCACATTACAAGGTTCATGAACATATATTTTGCACATTCTTCTTTCTTAGACTTAGAACTTAAGTCCAAATGTAATGCTTAAGATTACTCACAGTTCGACTTTTAGGGTCGATTTATAATGGGAAGAGTTCGGGTCTCAGCCTTAATTAATTAATTAGGGGGTACCTAGGTACGTATAGTGTGCATGCAGAACATTTCAGGTTTGAGCAATTTAAAAATTTTCCCTCCCTTTCAGGTTGAATATCTGTGGTGGGGGACCAGATACGAAACTTAACTTTTCACAGAAATAAGTCCTTTATAGTAGCAATCCTGCTGTGATAATTGTGAGTTTGATTTTGGAGCTAAACTCTGCAGGACAGTAGACCTCGAGGGCTGATTTGAAGTTTACCATGTTTGGTATTCCAAGGAAACATGACACTGTAGACCATTACTTGAAACGCTGAAAAAAAATCTGATTAATTTGATTAAATAAGTAGATTAGAAATCACAAATGCAACTTCCGATCTGTCTGTAAGTGTACATGCTTTCATGTGTGTGTAATAGTTGGTCCACATATAATGCAATTCTCAGCTAATAGTTTAATTGTTGAGATATGGATCGATATTAGATTTTAGCCCTCCAATTTAAAATCACGGCCAGCAGCCATTGCTACTTATGAAACCAATGTCCTTTGAGGCGTGTGTGTGATATTTTAGGCATGCAGTTTTCATGATGCAACACTGGTAGATCTTCATAGCTTTCTTTTTTTAGATGATTTTTTAATTCTAATTAGTTTTATAGCTCTATTGAACACTAAAGAACCAAGCTTCTGACCCCAAACATGCCTTGGATAATAGATTGCATATAGGGTATAATCATTGAAATTCTAGAAAAGAACTTAGGTAAATTGTGTGTGTGTGTGTATGTGTGTGTGTGTGTGTTTGTGGAGCCACAGTCTAGACTTAAATCAGTCCAAGCTTAAGTGACCCTGCCTTTATCCTGAGGGGCTTACAGCATTTAGTAACTATACACCGTCCCACGCAGACCCCTCTTCAGTCAGCTTCATGCTCACTCAATTTAAGGGACTTCCAGCAAAATCGAGTGAATTTCAAATGCAGATACAGAGATATCCTATAGTGAACATGGGTGAACTTTTAAAATGTGGCATTTTGTGGCTGTTGTGCTATTCTCCATATAGAAAAACCCTACGTTAAAACGAGAGCCAAACTTGTGCTTCTGAGAAAGGGAGATGCAGGAGAAGGGGTCACGCCCGATGAAGTAATGCGTCGCAGTTGCCTAAATTGTGGAGGGGCAGGGGGAGGTGTGTGTCCTTACACCCCCTTCAGTGTGCAGGGTCAGAGACTGAGGTCTTTTTCACCCAAGGGTACAGCCATTGAACTTTGCTTTGAAACACACCAGCTTGGGTTACTAGAGGACTATGACAACTAACTAAAGTGCTTGGAACTCATTCTGCCTCACACACACACACACACACACACACACACACACACACACACAGAGTAAACACACAGCATAAACATAGCTTCTCCTCTAGACAACTAAATGTTAGTGCCTGTTTATGTTCTGTACTTTTCATTCGCAGATATAATACTCTGATTTAGTTTTGATTTCATAGAAATGCCTGGGTTCAGCATTTGAATTCATAGTTCTCTTTTTGCATTCCATCTTTCACTTTCTCTTACTCCAGCACTCATTCTGCCTTTGTTTCCCTTGTTCATATGTCTGGCAGCTGTCTGGTTTGAAGAAGTACTTTCCACAGGTGGGATTAGTTAAGCATCAGCTAGAGAACACTCCAGGCTAGCAGTCCGGTGCTATGTAACTGCAGCCGTTTGGCAGAATGGTGTGTGTGTGGTGGTATACATATAATGTGCCAAAAGTTTGTGGACATCTGATTATTGCACCCTTATGTGTTCCTTAGCCAAACTGTCGCCACAATGTTGGACGCACACAATTTTCTAGAATGTCTTTGTATAGCATTAAGATTTCCCTTCCGCGATATTCTACATGTAAATGTGGATGTGATGGTCGGGTGTCCACAAACATTTGGCCATATAGTATAGTTTTGCATTGGAAATTATATTAAAATGTTCACACTAACGGTTAATTGTACTTTAATCAAATCTATTAACAGTTCTACTCCAACTCCATTACATTTATGACAAAGGCCAACTTTTTTTACTCCTTAAATTTTCTCATACTTGTTATAACTCTTAAAGGTCATGACTCAGAAATCTTTTTCCCTTATCCCTGACTGCACATCCACGTAATCCTATTTCTGTAGATTTTATTTTAATTAATTATTTAAGCCATACCAAATGATACAGCTCATACTTCTGCACAGATTGTCTATTACTCTCACTCGTTCTTCATACATCAAAGTTACTTTAATAAAAAGTCAGTCAAATACATTAATATATACAGTATCTCACAAAAGTGAGTACACCCCTCACATTTTTGTAAATATTTGATTATAACTTTTCATGTGAC
>JANDJT010000012.1:23721594-23746721 GCA_024331685.1 Stegophilus panzeri | reverse complement strand
ACACATTTTGGAGCAACATATGCTGCCATCCAGAGCAGGACAACGCCAAACCACATTCTGCCTGGATTACAAGCGCAAGGTTGCGTAAGCAGAGAGTACGGGTGCTAGCATGGCCTGCCTGCTGTCCTGATCTGTCTCCAATTGAGAATGTATGGTGCATTATGAAGCGCAAAATAAGGCAACGAAGGCCCTGTACAACTGTACAGGCCCTGCACAGCTGAAGAAATGCATAATTAATTAAACCTTCAGAGCCCAAATGCTTAATATGTGTTATTAAAAGAAAAAGTGATGTTACACAGTGGTAAACAGTCGACTGTCCCAGCTTTTTTGTGTTGCAGTCATCAGATTTGAAATTAAATTAAATTTATTTAAATGATTTACATTTATTTAAATAAATTTAATTTACAAAGTAAAACATCAAATAATATGTTAATAATGTGTTTTTAATATAGTACAGGTTAAATTGAATTTTCAGTTGAGTTTCTTTCATGGTAGTCTGCCTAAATGACCACATGTGATTCTGTAGCACCTGGAAAAGTTGTGTTGTTTTCTCTAAATTTCAGGAAAACTATAACCTGACCATCACGGATCTGTATTATGGAGCTGCGGTGTTGTACTCTGATCGTATGAAGCATGCAGCTCGACTTAAACAGAGGTGGGGATTTTCTACACATCACATTCTTCTCTGCAGTTTTGTAAATCAAATGTTGTTAAAAAAAAATAAGTAAATAAGGTTTCTCCTTGAACTATGTATATATTAGATTTGATTAAAATGCATTATTTTAGAATGATACTGTACCAAATAGACTTCCTTTTTTTTTGCACATTGGTAGAATAGATGTTGACCCGTCTTACGTAAGTATTTTTGCTTTATTAATGAGAAGGAAATAAGTGTTTAAAGAGGTACATAATTCAAAATGGATGCATGGTGTGCAATTTTATCCAGAATAAAAAATGTGCTGTTTACATTTGATCAAGGATTAAGTATGTCCTAGGGATACAGCTGTATAATTGAAAGCACAAGGTATTGTTGTTCATCAGATCAGCTAAAAGTACATAAAATGCCAAATGCCTTTTTATGTGATTCTGGCTAGGGATCAGTAGTGATTGATAAACACTATCTGGTCTTTCAGTCACTACTGATCCCGAGCCAGAATCAACCATTATCACCCATTACATTTTACCGTTCTATTATGCCTCAGAGCGTTGCATTATACAGTTAAAACTCTGAACAGAATTGCACCACACTGTTAGTGTTCTTGTATGGATGCTGGAGATAATGGGAGGTAACCATCCTCCTTATGGACTATGCATGTCTTAGCAGCTTTAAAAGATGAGCAGCTTGATAATCACCAGTCATCGTCTTACCCGTCCCATCTTTGCACCTGTCGAAAGAGCTCCAGCTTCTGTCAGGGATCCTTTTCCTATATCATTGTTGCAGGCAAATGTGAGGACAAAGCAATTAGAGTAATTTGTGGCTTCTGTACCAAGTGTTGTGCCCTCCCTGTACTGCAGCAGCAACGGCTATATTCTGTGTTTACACGCAAATGACAAACTGTTGGAGTAACAATAAAGGAAAACCCATGTAACACCTCGTCTAGGAACACACTGTCAGGTGCCCTGTAACTTTCAATTGTTTGTACTAGATGATCCAAATGGTTTACCATGTGGCTGCAGGAAATTCTGAATAGAAAATTAGCAACATAACAGAGACTTCCTCTGTTTTCCTGCCATAATGGTGACCTCCCTCTTCCTCTGTGATCATTTACAGCATAAATATTCTCCATGTGAGCCCTGAATGCAATTTACAGTGGTAGCAGTGTCCCCCTGAGAGAAAATGTTTTCTTTTCTGCAGAGTGTCAGAAGTTGTCCAGATGGCCACCAAGATTGAGATTCCAGCACACAAGCAGATGCTGGAGATCATGCCATCTTTTGCTGAGGATGAGGACTGTGAGAAGGTTCCACCAGTTAGCTATGTCTTTAGATGAGGTCAGCAAGATGGGAAAGCAAAATAAAGTCTGCAGTGTTTACTGTCAGCTTTATCATATTGTTCTAATGAAAGAAACCCTGTTCATTATCTTAACTCTCTTTAATTAGCTGTTTACAACTGTATGCTCTAAGATTTTTCTGAATCTCTCTCTCTCTCTCTCTCTCTCTCTCTCTCTCTCTCTTCAAAATTACAGTGGGGTCCAAAAGTCTGAGACCACACTGAAAATCTGCGATTTTTTTATTTTTAAAATGGAAATAAACAGAAGGCTTTATAATTTTTAAATATTTAAAACAAAGAAAGTATATATTCAATATCTTGATTATGTAATATTTAAGATTCTGCAAGATTCTAGGTCCCTATTTGAAATCTAAGCAAATGTGTGATATTGACCGTGTTAACTGCTGTGTACAAAAGGTCAGATTTTCCTCATGCCTAATCTCTTCTATTGAAGCTCATGTTCAGATGACACTCCAATGGAATTGATATAAAATGGATCATAAGGTTTTACACAAACTTGTGGAGTCCATGCCAGCTCCAGTGCACACTCTCATTAAAGCAAAAAAAGGGACGTAACGAATAACTAAAATTCAATAATTTGTCATGACAATTGTTGTCTTAAATTAGAAAATAATTCAAAATAGAAGCATTTTGTTACAGAGAGAACGAGAGAGACTGAGAGAGGTTAATGATATATGTGGATCCAATATTCTCTCTAACATAAGACTGTAAGTCAAAGATAATCATATACAAACATTTAAAATAAAAAAAAGGGATTTATAGACAGGAACCAAATGGTTGTTGACTGCTTTGTATGTCATCTACATAGTGAGACATTGTGACACCTGTAACACTGCCACTATTCATCCCAGGCTTTTGTTATGCATCAATTAACACAAACCACTATCAGTCTATCACATTAAGAGAATGTAAAGACAATAAAGAATGCTCTAATCTTGTCTGCTCCATTTTATTCAAAGGCATTTCTTTTGAGTTCTATTGTCAGACCACTTTGTTATTCTCTTATCTTAAATTTGTGTATAATACGGAGGGCAGGTACATGCATTGTTAGTATTTATATTAGGAATGGCAGAAACAATCGCACAGCCAGTTCAGAAGCTCAGAGCAACTTCAGAGACATGGTCATTTGCATATTGTCTGAATATTTTTTGTCTGAATGTTTGTGGGCTTGCCATTGATGTTTAAGTTGTACCACAAACATGCCTAAAATAAAACGCTCACTCTTGACCACAGCACTATTACAGATGTGTACTGTGCATTTTTTGTGTTGCACAGGGCCAAAAGGAATATCTCAATTTAAACCTTAAATCATGCCTATTGCTTGACATATGAGTCAGTGTTATAAGATGACATTAAAAATATGACACATTGAATTCTCAAATCTGATTGGTCAGACGGTGTTCATTAGTTTTCTATAACGGCATAGTTCAAAAGATTATAATTTTCTTTTCTATAGTGACATTTCATACACAGGGAGTTCCATGGCGGACTCTGAACATAATATAAGCCTTATAACAAAAGCATTTTTAGAAATGATTATGTCAAAGCCTTCTGCAGTGATGCAATGTTTATGTTACATTTATGTGAGGACTCTTCACACATAGTCTGGTGAGGGATCAACTGTTTATAATTGCTACAATGTAAGTGATAACAGGAACTCATTTGTCTCGAGGATGTTCCACAACATTAAATGTAACTATAAATGTTGAAAAAGTATGACGCCATTCGTTAATAAATTAAAAATTATTATCATTAGCAAATCACAGTAGTCTCAGAACCCTCATGTATTCCTTACATAGCAAACATCTATTCATCAGACCATTCATTCATGCCAGAGGATGAGGTTTAACTCAGCGATGTGGTCTGCGCCAACTCAGCTAAACTCAACCTTCTAAAAGACCTCAACATCTGAATCTGTTTTAAGAGAATCATGTGATGGATTGGGGTTTTTTTGTTGTTTTTTTAAAAAGAGGTTAAGTGAGTTTGTTCAAGGTTCCATCTGGACCCAGTAGACTGATCAAGCCACACTCCCCCCCATCTCAGAACACACACACACAAAACACACAATGACCTTCTTACTGAGGAGCGAAGAAGGAGCTCAAAAAAACTCCACAGCAGGCATCTCTGATGAGGTGTTGACATGAGCATCCTCTTCATCCTCAAACATAAACATAAGTGCGGGACTCCCTTCTTCCTTTGAAATTTGTAGCCAAGCAGACGAGCCATCAGCAGACCTGACATGAGCACTGGGTTAATTACATTAGCACACAGCTGAAGTGGCACACTGAAACTAACACACAGTTGCTATGACAGCTGTGTACATTTATAGATCAGAATGTAATTTCAATTGTGTTGTTGTTTTTTCCTTCACACACAGGATCAAATGGAATAGTTTGTACTAGCTCTATGTAATCTTCACAGATTGTGAAGTTCTTATTTTCAATCTGCAGCATCAGTAGTATTTTAGGAGTATTATACTATATAAGGACGTCCTCTCCTAAAGTTAGTATGCCCATGACCAGCTTTGATACCTTGATATCTTATTACCTAAGTATAAGTGTGAATCTACAGTGGATCTTCAAGCCGTAGCACTGCCACAAACATGACCTTAAACAAAGATTATAATCATACAGTCATTAAAACCTACCAAATCAGATCCAATTCTCATGGGGCTGATATAATATGCTTAGTCCTGTGAATATTATGTAGTTATTAGCTTATGTGAGGGTTTGGGAGATATCAGTAATGCCATATCCAGTGTTTCAGGTGTTAACCTTTACATACTTGAAAAAAAATTCAAACAGTTTTTGCTGTGTTTTCCAGAAACATTTATTTCACTTTACATTTTATTTACACATACTTATATATATATATATATATATAAAATGATGCTTGATGAATGATGATTATTATCCAGTCTTAGAATCCTTTGTTATGGCAAGGCTTTAGATATAGCCAATAATGTCATTGCATATAATAGGCTGTCTGCTCCCACTGTTCATGAGGGCACTGAACTGGTGAAAGTCTGTGTCCATTTGGTGTAGCCCAGTGTGTGACTGGTGAAAGAATGGCTTTGGAATCTGAAAACCTACAGGACATGACATCCGCTTTGTGCAAGGCTCTGCAGACTTTCCTCGTCCTTCTATTCCCTTGGACATGATGGCTAGTTTCCGCCTCATGTTAACCAGAAAGTCTCTGGCTAGTTTGCTACTTGGGTTGGGTTTTAAATTGGTCACTTCAGGACACTCAGGAAGGTCCATCCAGTTTTTAATGAGGTCTGCAAAGCTGTTGTCTCCCAGCACGAGAGGCTGCCTGTTGCGGCCTCTTGTCAACAGGGATGCGGTCCAGTCCTCAGGTTCACTGGCCTCAAATGAGGTCCAGCGTTCCAAGCATGCATCCGAGGTCGATTTGGGTCGAATGCGGTTAGTGCGAACACAGGCAGAGGATGAAACACGCACATTCCTTGTGCGCCGCAGAACCACACCCTCATCCTGCCAAGACGCCTCAGAATATCCTGAATCGAAGTCCACGCTCTTCTCACTATACGGCGAACCCTGAGGCAGATGACTAACTGCATCTTCCTCGTCCTGTTCTTCCTCCAGTGGACTCGCCAGACAGCAAGCCGAGTCGTATGTGCTGCCATCACTGGACTGGGAGATCCGCATACGGGCCAAGTGTTCTCGCTGTAGCGCTCTCCGTCGGCAAGCTCGTGTCACTGTGTAAGAGCACTTGTTGGGTTCACTGGGCTCCTGCAGCTGCTTCAGGTCTTGCATCGAGCGTATCATGTACCGCATCTGGTCCCTGAAGCAGTCACCCGAATTTCGCACACACAACTGTTTAAAAGCAGAACGGAAAACAAAGGAGGTTTTAAAACAAAGCAGCTTTATAACATACAAGTCCAATACATGACTAAACTTTTCCATTGATTCACATAAAAGGAGTTCAAAGTTAGCTAGTACATAGAGCAGCTGCACTTAACAAGCCTTAGAGCAGATAAACACAGAACATTTGGCATCCATATAAAGACATTTCAGTAGGAGAAAAGTTAAACAACAGCATGAGTGTTTAAGAATCAGTGCATAGGGAATGCAGACATATCTGAGCTGGCCGTGGGAGCAGGACGTGAGTAGGATACCTCCCTGCCTCCTCAAGAGGAGAGGAAATGGTGGAAGAAAGTAAAGCGTGACAAACCCCTGTACCACAGGCCCGCAGGTCATGATGGGGAAATGACGTCACGTTTTAACTACACTATACAATGTAGGTCATAGTTCATCGCAAAGAATCCAGATTGTTCTGTTAAGAGTGTAGCTGGGGACTAAAGACTATTGGCTCGACATGTTCTTTCATTTTAGACAAAAACTAAAATTACAGTATTGTTATGACTCATAGTCACTTGATCATATCTCCAACTAAATGACCACCCTGAAACAATAACTCTCTCCAGACCATTCCTTTCAGAAACTACAATGCAACAGAGGGCTTTTCCAAACTGTCCCTATACTCTGGGTTTTTTTTTACTTGAATTTCTGCTACCGTTATTTGCTGCTTGTGTTTTTGTGGAATGCCAGTGAACTGCATTGGTATGGTTAGTTTATAGCCTGCGGTGAGACTTGAGGCACAGTTTGGAGAACACTCAGGGCTGATATCACAGCTGTGAGGAATTAAGTATTTGGCTCTAAAAGAGCTAGCTATGGCTTACGGCCATGTAAAACGTATACAGTTGGGTGGAGGTTGTTTTACTTCAATTCAAATGCTTTCCCGATCATTCAGATACACTCACAAAGTTTGTCCAAAAAGTCCCAACGTACTGTGAGTAAACCTATTAGACTACAGTCTAGAATGACTTTAAGGTGCCTTGCATATAAAACCATTAATAAAACTGCTAAATATTGCAGTATGCCTTGCAATATATTTGAAAAAGTGATGAAGCCCTGAGGTATAGGAGTAAATATTTCACTGTATTACTTTGACCAGATGTCCTACATTGGTTGCTGACAATGCCATGATTCATCAAACTACAGAAACATCTGCTTGAAAGTGTGAATTCTGGTGTGTTTGCATACTGCAGCCTTCTGAGATGTTTGTATTGCAAAGATTTATATATAAAAAAAATTTAATTATGAAGCCTTATGTAGTCCTGCAAATAACTGACAAGTGCAACAGAACCCGGCTTCTGGGGCAGTTTGCAGTTTGTTGCCCTACCATTTGGTGCGCCTAACAGAATAAACACACACACACACACACACACACACACACACATACACCACAGCAGTCTTGTGTGTGTCCTGAACAATCACCACATCACTACCAGAAACTGAAAGATGTGAGAATAGGAGTTTTGCACCAAAGTTCTCAAGGAGAAATTAGGTTATTTTGTCATAAAATCATAAAGACTATGGTTTTTATGACAGTTAAATATATCAATATAAGACTATGTCAAACACTATGTCTATGTCTATGTCAACACACAATAACACAATAATGCAATACATGTAAAGTGTTGTCTAAGATAACATTAAAGTTATAAAGTTATAAAGGATCAAGTCCAACATTCAGAACCTTAAAATTAGACACATACCATGTTGTTTCTCTCCAGTGTATTATCTCCTTTTTAAGTCTGAAAAAGAGCACAATTATAAGAATTATTTCAATTCTATCCAAAAATCCCGGAGTAATATTTAGTCAGTCATCACGTTACTCTGGAGTGTGAATACTAACTCGGATGTCTCGCAGTCCCCAAAGTTAGATAACGATGAACTTTGCAGAGTGTGTGCAGTAACACAGAAACGCACAGCGGTGCTCCAGCTGCTGCAGCACTCGTTTGGTCGCAAAGCTGCGCGAGAGCGGATTTGAGCGCACCGTTCGTTTGCAGTTATTTCAGTCTCAGCCAATCCGCAGCGACTATCCTCCAGCCAGCCAATCAACAGCGAGCTGAAATGTGAGCCGGAAAATAATTCTTTTCACCTGAAGAGGAGACAAACAATAATAAAATAAAATAAAAATCATCACTGATGTAAAACATTCGCCTATATTCTTTTTAGGTTTTTTTTGTTTGTTTGTTTGTTTTACAAAATAAATACATTTTAATATTTTTTTTTAAATAAAAGCAATGTTTATTGTAACAGAATTTTTGTTAGTTCAAATCAATTCAGTGTGTTTTTACTTTAAGACGATTAATTACTTATTAATAAACCACGTTTTCATTTAGTAATTTATTTATTAAAAAACTACAACTACAATGACTCTTTTTTATTTGGCATTTTCATTATTCATATTTTAGACCTAATTACAACCAAATTTCTAAGTCAGCGTGCCTTTATTTTAAAATGTAATCAATTTATTTTATTTTATTTTATTTCAACAGTTTTGTTCTAAATATTTCCATTAAATCATCTTGCAAAAAATTAGCTTAAAATGTATTAAACACTGAGCTATTTATTTGAACATTTGGCTGTATGTGAAGTAGTGTGTTTGTATTGTAAATGTTCGAATTAAAATAGATATATTTCATTCAGTGTGCTTTTTTATTTTAAATGTAGGTTAAAATAAGTAATTTGACATTTTAAATGTAAAATTTCAGCAATCTATTTGGACTTTGGATTTGTGGGAGGTTGTATTTTTCATTGTTAAATATAGTAAACTGAAACAAAATCTTGATTTTAATAGGTTAACTGGAATTTAAAAAAAAAAAAAAAGTGTCAATTGCATTAAAACAAAACTATGTGAAATATGCCTAATATAAAAATGATTCAAGTTATGTTTTGAATGAGTGTTTGAGGGTTTATTCTGTGCTACTGCACAGCTGATTGTGACAAAAACTTCCTAAACTAAATACAACACTGTATTGCACAGGAAACCTGCACAGCAAAACTAAAAAAAAAAAAAAATTAAAAAAACACACACACACATATGGGTAATATAAAACATTTAGTGTTACACTCATGGCCAAAGGAGGGACTTCTCATAAGCAGATGTATGAAATGCACACTGATTGCCATCCTGTGTTCTTTTGGTGCTATTGCATCCATCTTCAGCATACTGCTAACTCTTCACACCTATAAAATCTCTCAATAACAATAAGAATGCAAAGTCAACAGCAGTGTCCTCAAACATCACTGTGATTAACTACACACTATGTTTCAAATGGATTAGCAACAACACCTTCAGACATTCCACACATTCCTCTCCTCATGAGCCTGGGGATTAAAAATGCAAATACAGGCTCAATTATGTTCCTATGAGGACTCAGGACAAGACAGGACAATCTGTAGCTACATTTTACTTTGTTTTGTTTGTAAAGTAGAGGAAAAGGTTTTGACTGGATATTTTTTTCAATAAGGATAAATCTGGAATAATTATATGAACACTAAATATTTTTTCTTCTTTTTTTTAATTGATGATAAAATTGGCAGGGTTGTAATCCACAAGGGAATAATCTGGAGCAATGCATCAGATTTACATAATAATCCACAAATGCTTTGATGGGTTAATAAATGTGGCAGGGTGTAAGTGCAATACTTTTGCAATACAGCACTGTTTATAAACAACCAACAACGATTGTACTTTCCAGAACTAACGGCTGTTCCTCACATATAGCAAATGGCTCGGCAATTTAAATAGATTCAACTGACACTTCCTACATATGGACCTTGAACGGTTAGAGGTTTGCATTTGAATGCTGATGCTTGTCATCCCAATAGACTGCACACAAAACAAGACAAATAGTTGGAGGATGCCTGTGAAGTACATGTCCATGTGAGAATGGGAGATTTTATTCTCTTGTTCATAAACCATTGCATGTAGATGCTGCTGTTACAGACACTTATAGGTCTGATATAGGTCTTTTTAAAAAGAAATGATAAGGAACATCACATAGCCACACGAATAAGTACCTTATGGGTAAAAACAGGCACAAAGGAATGCTGCAAAAGTTTGTGGACACCTTACACCCATATGTGGATCTTCCCCAAACTGTTGTCACAAAGTTGGCAACACAGTTGTCTAAAATGTCTTTGTATGTTGTAGCATTATAATTTCCCTGTACTGGAATTAACAAGCCCAAACGTGTTCCAGCATGACAATGCTCCCGTACACACAACGAGCTCCATGAAGACATGGTTTGCCAAGATTGGCTTGAAAAAAATTCAGTGGCCTACAAAGAGCCCTGACCTCAAACCCACTGAACATCTTTCGGATGAGCTTGAACAACGATCACACCCCAGATCTCCTCACACAACATCAGTGTCTGATCTCACTAATGCTCTTGTGGCTGAATGAGCACAAATCTAAGCTTTCCCAGAAGAGTGGAGATGATTATAACAGCAAAGGGGGAATAAATCTGGAATGATTGTTAATCAACAAGTAAGTGATGGTCAGGTGGCCATCTCTATTATGTTACTATAGTTCTTATTTAAAATCTCAGCTATGTATGCACAAGCAGTTATGTTGGCTAAAATATCAGCCAGTTAGCAAAAATAAAAATAAAAATTACCAACACCAGAATGTACAAACATAGCTTTTTACATTAAGTTTGTCTAAATCTGGTTCTGGAGAATCATTTTTTTCTGGAGAATCAACATTTACCTGAATGTTGACCTAGTTGTTATATTTATATTTAATCATAACTAGTTATTATAACTAACTAATTGTTTTACATTTTGCACAGTCACTTTAGTCTTTATGTATCTACTCTTAGAACAATACAGGCACATGTACTGCTCTTTAGAATCTACTTGAACACTGTGAATGAGAAAAACAGATTTTAGTCATCTTGATTAGACCTGTATGTGCAGAGTTTGCATGTTTTCCCCGTGCTTTAAGGGTTTCTCCCAGGTACTCCAGTTTCCTCCACCATTCCAAAGACATGCATTGTAGGCTGATTGGCATTTGCAAATTGTCTGTAGTGTGTGAATGGGTGAGTGTGTGTGATTGTGCCCTGTGATGGGTTGGTACCACACTTTGTGCTCTGAGTCCCCTGGGATAGGCTCCAGGCTTCCTGTAACCCTGTGTAGGATAAGTGGTACAGTTAATGGATGGATGGATAATTAGACCTGCACATTGTCTTAAAATGGTATTTTAGCTTTGTACTGTATTCACTGTCCTGTGTGTCAGGTTATTTACACTCACTATGTGAGTGTAAACTAAATTATATTTTGTTATACTGTACTTATACACTGGGGTACAGTATAACAAAACATAGTTTAGTTTACACTCACATAGTGAGTATAAATAACCTGACACACAAAGTTGAAATAAATTGAATTGAATGTTTCCTGTTTATACCCTTGAAGAGTTTGTGTATAAGGTAGTGGTTCTCAAAGCCCTCCAGAAAGTGCATATTTTTCTCCATCCCCATAACTGCTTGAGTTTGTACAGAGCAAAATGTGCAGTGTCTGGTGGCCATGAGGACTGCTTTGAGAACCGCTGCTATGCTGTAGCTCCAGCGCCAGGATTACAGTAAGGCAGTGGAGACTTAGCGGTTCTGTGCTAGTAGCCAGAATGTTTTGAGTTCAAATCTAAGGACTGCCTTGTGAATTCTCCTTCTGCTCTTCAGACTTGCCTGATCCATCCTGATGCTCTGCATCTGTTTGGAGTACTCCTCACCTGAAAATTATTTGCTGCTGCTGAGGATGACTGCACATGGACAGCCTAAAGATCACCATGAGATTACTGTGGATGGAAGCACATAGAAAACATAAAAATGGCTATGGATGATCTTCCTTGGATAACCTTAAGACTGCAATTGCTAAGAATTTGAACATTGAACAGTTCATAACATCAGTTCAATACAATAGACTTTAAGTTAAAACTACAGGGTGTCACAAAAGTGTCCAAACATCATAAACTATGCATGGCAGCACCAAATTGGTTGTGCCTTTGTCAGTGGATGTTTATGGTTGTCCACTTCTTGGTTGGTTCACAACACTTCCAGTTAAAGTCCATCGCAACCTTGTGACAGCTTCTTGATCCTGTCATGAGAATTATTTTAATACGTTCTTTTGTCAAAGGCATTCTTAAAGGCTATCTGAAAAATATATATAATATAAACTAAGTATGAAAAATGTTTTTGCTAAAAAGTGTTAATTTCTCCTATGTATGGAGACTTTTGGGACACCCTGTGTTATGAATTCAGAAATGACTCTAGTGCTCATACTCATAAGTTGCTCATATACTCATAAGTTCCTGTTTACACAATTGCACTATTTGACTGTATAGTATACAGTTGTAGAAGGGATTTATTTATAATCACACTCTGGTTTCACCCAGACGAGGATGGGTTCCATTTTGAGTCTGGGTTCTCTCAAAGCTTCTTCCTCTTGTCGTTTCAGGATAGTTTTTCCTCGCCACCTTCGCCTCTGGGTATTTTTATTTTATTACCATTTTGTTGATTGAATCGGAATATGTCATGTCAGTTTAGATGTAAACAATTCCTTAAAACTAAATAACATTAAAATTCAAATAAAATAAAATAAAGTAGATATTAATAAACAAAGCAGTCAGACAACTCATGGTTTATCCTTGGTTTAGTATGGTTTATACTCATACTGATAATGTTACCAAAACAGGATCTTAGAAACATTGCCTGAATTAGACTTTATCTCAGACTGAAGGATGATGCCAAGAACATGATCTATACTTCAATCTTTAGATTCTTCAATGTTTAGATTCTTACAATGCACTTTTCACTGGTTTAGCTCCTAAAAGCAAGCTGGAGTGATTGCAGCTGGAACAGAACACAGCATCAAGAGTGCTCTTCAATGAACGAATGAACAGCACTTCACTGGCTGCCGGTCATACAGAAAACATTATATATATATATATATATATAGTATTTTTGTCTTTGTTTGTTTGAATGGGTTAGCACCCCCTTAATCTAGCTAAGTGAATACACCTCAAGTTGATTTCCTGAACCTCTTCCCAATAGACATCTTCAGCTAACAATGTTAATCAGCAGCTTCTTACATTTTATTTCCTAGTATAATTATTCACAAAACATTCTAATAGATTTGCATAAAAAAAACAATTGATATACTGCATTTTATGTAATGTGAATTACTAATCTAAAAAAAAAAAAAAAAAAAAAAAAAAAAAAAAAAAAATCGTTCATCTTTTTATATGATCATTCTTTTTAATGTTTTATTTGCCAAATCCCTGAGAAGGCATTTTAGCTGCATTACATTGTATAAAAGATACTCAAGTAAAGCTATTACTATTGATTTGGATTGCAGAGTTTCACGTGATTACATGTCAAATGAATCCATTGTAGTGTACATAATGTATTAATAAATTGTGTTTCAAACTTCAGCAATTTCTTCTCAGTTGCTTTGCTCAACAATCACAGGTAAAACTTTGCTTTTTGTGGATTGCTTACAAATTATGGCTAAAAATATTTTGATCATGGATCAACTGTGATGAGCTGCTTTACTTCAAACACTGTATTAAATTTTTCAACGTTTCAGATGCCAGTAAGTAAAAATAGTAAAACACATCTCAGGCTCCTTCTACAGTTTTCTCAAAAATGAAAAATAAATAAATAAATAAATAGATAGATAATTTTGAAAGTTTCTTATATACAGTATAAATGTCCAATTCAGACCCTATCTCACCGAACAGGCTACACAGCTACTAGTCCAGGCTCTTGTCATCTCAAAACTGAACTACTGCAATGCACTACTACTCTTCAGAATGCAGCAGCACACCTCGTCTTCAACCAGCCCAAAAGAACCCATGTCACACCCCTCTTTATCTCCCTCCACTGGCTTCCTGTAGCTGCCCGTATCCAATTCAAGGCCTTGATGCTCACGTACAAGACCTTGTCTGGAACAGCACCCTCCTACCTCAACACTCTCCTTGAGGCTTACGTTCCCTCACGCAATCTACAATCGATTAGTGACTGACGCTTAGTAGTGCCTACTCAGCATGGCTCAATGTCCGAACTAACTGTCCCATAGTGGTGGAATGAACTTCCAACCTCAATCCAGACAGCAGAATCGGCCACTATTTAAAAAAAAAACAATTAAAGACCCACCTCTTCCCTGAGCACTTAACTAACCCCTAAAATGCCAACCCCAGATTTTTTATTTAAAAAACAAAACAAAAAAACCCTTACTCTGGCTTTTACACCTCGACTGTGCACACTTTGCCTCTCTAGAACTCAATTATAAATCTTGCATGGTAGCACTACTTGCATTGTTCTTCGCTTGATATATCGCTTTGCTTGTATTTCCTCATCTGTAAGTCAATAAATGAGGAATTGGATAAAAGCATCTGCTAAATGAATAAATGTAAATGCAATTCAATGCAATTCAAGTTTACCGGTATAGCACTTTTAACAATTGAGATCACAGAGCAGCTTTAGAGAAATAAATACATTCAGGATATAGATTTTACATGTATGAATTTACCCCTAATGAGCAAGCCAGAGGCAACAGTGGCAAAGACAAACTCCCTGAGATGATATGAGGAAGAACCCTTCAGAGGAACCCATCCTCGTGTAGGAAACACCGGACAACGCAATTATAAATAATTCCCTTCTATAACTGTGTACTACATGGTCAAAAAGTGCAGTTGTGTAACCAGGAAGTTTATTACAGTTTTCACATGAAGTCTGTTTTGTTGAACATCTCCACTGATCACTAATGGAGGCTTGAGTGTAAAACTGTTTGTGGTAATTGCAGTCCTAAAGCCATCATAGCATAACTGTTCATATGAATTGTGGTCCAAAGTCATCTTCATGGTTTAAGTGGTACCATCCACAGTAATGATTTCCAATTGCAATTTCCAAATGTTTTATTGTTAACATTCTTAAGCCACTTATTTATACGTTAAAATAACACTACTAAGAAAAAATGGAAGCAAAACACATGCACGGTTCACAGTTGTGAAATCAAGTTTTATTTTCAATAAAACATTTCATGGCATTTTCATATTCATCAGATTGCGGTCCCGTTTTTATCATCTCCTAAAACCACAAACCTCATTCATCATTAGATACTGCAAACTGAAATTTGCTCTAAACTCTACAGACAATGTGAAAAGAAGTCAAGGCACAAAACAGAACGAAAGAGTTTGGGGCAGGAACACAAAAAGGACAAGTGAAGACAGTTATGAATCTTACATATTAGTCACAGTTGTACAGTGTTGAGCAAAGTGAAGCTAAGATTTCAGCATGTTAAATGCGTAAGACAAATTACTGAGAGCGTGTCACTCACACTGTGGCTGAACCAGAGCAAGCAAACTGTTCTTTTTTTTTTTTTTTTTTTTTTTCCTTTTCTTTTATTATTATAATTCATTTTAAATGTGGTCCATCACACAGCACATTGCAGTTAAGCCAGGAATGTGGAATCCATGTGTAAGTAGGTTAAAAAAGAAAAGGAAAAAAAATAGCAAAGCAAAAGTTGGATTGATCCCGATCTGTGCTTACATAGCTTTTTACAAAAAGACATTACACATTAACGTTTATTAAGATTTATGCATCTGTTAAAGAAAAGGAAAGTTTATTTATCAAATACTCCCCTCCTCCTACACTCTTCTTCTGCGCTGTCATACTCAAAAACAAAAGTCAAGGAGCAAAGAGAAACAACAGAAACAATTTGTTGCCTTTTTCATTCCAAAGACAATAACCTCAAAAATATTTACAGAAAAAAAGGAACAACAATTAGGTACAGGAAAGGGTATTTTGGATTCTGCAATATATATTTTCTCTTCGTTGTGGTTCTTGAAAATGAAAATTCAGCGTTTGTCTGGATGGCTGTAGGCAGTCTGGCACTGTGATGACCGATACTAATGCAGGTGCACCACACAGCTGAGCGCTTCCTGAAGTAACAATACACAAGGAAAACAAAAACAAATGAACATTAACTTTAAAAATGTACAGTCATGAGGAAAAAAATAAGTACACCCCATGGAAATAGTTGAGGTTTTGTTTTTTTGTTTTTTAAACATATTTACAAGCAAACATTTGATCCTCTTTGAAACAAATCAAATGACCCAAAATTTTTAATTTGTAGCAATTTTCACGATTTAAAATGAACAAAAAACAGACCAGTTACATGGAAAAAGTAAGTACAACCCTACATTTAATCACACCTTCAAATTAGAATCAGGTGTTGAAGAGTGTCATTGATTAGAACCTGCTTAGGGAGTGCTGGTGGAACCTGTCTTATTTATACCTCTCATCTAGTGTATGGTGTTCCCTTTGCTATTGTGGTGTCATCATGTGTCAAAAAAGCGAACGATTTCCATGGGGTGTATTCATTTTATCACATGACTGTGTGTGTGTGTGTGTGTGTGTGTGTGTGTGTGTGTGTGTGTGTATATATATATATATATATATATATATATATATAAATAAAGATTTGGTGAGAACGTCCTGTTGACTGGCTATCATTTGTGTTAACTCTGTGTGTGTGTGTGTGTGTGTGTGTGTGTATATACACCTGGTATGTTCCCTGCCTGTCTTTAGAAAAGCCCACAGTCCTTCAGGTTGTTTTTGATGATGACATCAGTGACGGCATCGAACACAAACTGTACGTTCTTGGTGTCGGTGGCGCAGGTAAAGTGGGTGTAGATCTCTTTTGTGTCCTTCTTCTTGTTCAGATCCTCAAACTTGGTCTGGATGTAGCTCGCTGCTTCGTCATATTTGTTGGCTCCTAAACAGTAGGAACAGGAAGATGAGGAAAACATCAGTGTGAGTATAATGCAGCAAGAAACCCAGGTGCCACAGTGGGTACACTCGAAAACTCTAACGCTAGCGAGTGTTCTAATTTACATAACAGTTATATGTAAGATATCACTGATCATTTTGAGATCTGTGCATTTGAGATACAGGTGCATCTAAAAAAAATTTGAATATCGTGGAAAAGTTATTTTATTTCAGTAATTTAATTCAAAAAGTGGAACTTTCATAATGTTCTAGATTCATTACACAAAGTGAAATATTTCAAGCCTTTTTTGTTTTAATCTTGATGATTACAGCTTACAGCTCATGGAAATCAAAAATCCAGTATCACAAACTATTATAAGAAAGAATTTATAATACAGAAATGTATTATAAATACATTTAAATTACAGGGGGAAAAAAATAAACTTTTCCACAATATTCAAATTTTTTGAGATGCACCTGTATGGACCTGAACCTAAATCAGTCATATACTAGAACAGAACTACAGAATACAGCTGAAAAAAGAAACTCCTCAATATCTAGTACATCCTAAATATTTGAATTTCCTCCTATCAAACTCAGTTTACTTACAATGCCCCTCACCTTTAACAGCACGTCTATTATAACTCCTTATAAGCTGCAAATATGGGCACTATTTGGATACCATCAATCACTTTAAGAAACAATTATGACAAGTCATGACCTTAGTATTAAAAGATCCTATCTGGCTGAAGAGTTGTTTTGAGAGATGGGGCGTCAAAGTTCTGACATTTCAGCCATCAAAAGTCTACAGTACTGCAATCTGCATATATATAGTTCAACAAAGGCTACACTAAGATAACACAAAGCAAGATCAAATAATGTTGTCCATTCCTCATGAAGTAATCCTTCAGTCTGTATAAATGATTAATGACTCGGCAACATGTCTTAAATCTCGAAGATCTAAAAATGCTAAATATTCCACTTAATCCGTTGTTGTTAAATAAGATATTCTATCTTAAAATTTATTTTTAAAACATTTAACAATATAGTCATATTGAATAATCAATTAATACATATAACACACACAGCTACTTAACTTACAATGACTATTTACATACACATCAATATTCTGATTAGTACAGAGTCGTGTAAACGCTGCAATCCGATTGCCTGATACAGATTAAGACAATATTCTGATTCCCACCTCTGGAGTACGGCCGTATTTAAATGGGAAATGTGTTGCACGTAAACACTCCATTCAGAAAATCCACTGAAAGGAGATATATGCGCATGCTCAGTATGCAAGGAATTGTGGGTGCTAACAGATGCTTAGCTGTAGGCTAGGTGTTTAGGAATGGCAACTCGGGCATACTTACAACAACCATGTATACAGGAATATTCCGATGCCTGTGTGCATATAAACATCATATTCAGAATATGGCTGTGACCCGAATATAGACCTTAAACGGAATTTGATGCAAGTGTTAACTTAGACATTGGAAGATCAGTTTAAAAGAGACACACGGCATGTAGCTAACTAAGACCAGTAATAATAAATTCTACTGTTCTCTGGTGTCATCTACAATAATAGAGAACACCATATAAGGATGATAATTGCTAACAGACACTACTAACAAGAACATCCTAGCAGGCAGAGAGATATAATCATAAACGCTCTACAACTGTAGTAAAAGAGAGATAATTTTCCTATCCTGCACTTATTACTGAACACAGATACAGAAATGCAAAAACCTGTTTAAAAAACAGAACTTTAAAAATGCCAGGAAGCTGGGGTCAGAGCACAGGGTTAGCCATGATACAGTGGCCTTGCTGCAAAGAGGGTTAAGGGCCTCGCTCAAGGGCCCAACAGTGGCAGCTTGGTCGTGCTGGGGCCCAAACCCCCAACCAATCAGTAACCCAGAGCCTTAACCGCCAAGCCACCACTGTCCCAAAACCAAAAAAAAACCCCAAAATAAAGTATGCCCCAGTGATGAACCTCATCATACTAAGGTCCCACACAAATCAAAATGCAGAATGCCCAGGATGTTCTGTTGATTCAATGCCAAAGCAAAATCATATAGAACTGTAAAACCCCATATTTACGTCCTGATTCATGGTTGAGGAGTAAAATACACAAATTATTAAATATAACTTATTATAGTTATAATGAAACATAACTATGGGATGCAATGTATTACAACAAATGGGTTGTTTCTTTGGTTTTTGAAGAGACCGTGTTGGTCTTACAGACCTGTATACTCAGGGAAGCAGATGCTGAGAGGGCTGCGTGTGATCTTCTCCTCAAACAGATCCTTCTTATTGAGGAAGAGGATGATGGAGGTCTCGGTGAACCATTTATTGTTGCAGATAGAGTCAAAGAGCTTCATGCTCTCATGCATACGGTTCTGTAACAAAGGCAGGAAAAAGTGGCAAGTGAATGTTTGAAAAAAAAAAAAAAAAAATCTAGGAGATTACACGGTGGAGTGACCACAAGGGGGAGCCACCACTTCATACTACTTCTGACCGAATACATACGCTCACAGGTCACTTTAATAGGAACACCTGCTCTATTCAGCAAATGACGTGGCAACAGTACAAAGCATAAAATCATACAGATACAGGTCAGGAGCTTCAGTTAATGCTCACATCAAACATCAGAATGAAGAAAATGTGATCTCAGTGACTTTGATCATGACAAGATTTGAGTCTCTGCAGTTACATAGAATGGTGCGATAAACAAAAAACCATTCTGTGAGCAGAGGCTCTGCAGGCTGAAACGCCTTGTTGATGAGGGAGATCAGAGGAGAATGACCAGACTGGGTCAAGCTGACAGGAAGTCTATAGTAATTAAAGTAATCACTCTTTACAACCGTAGTCAGCAGAAAAGCATATCAGAACACACAATACAACAGACCCTGACGTGGATGGACTGCAATAGCAGATGACCACATCAGGTCCCACACCTGTCGGCCAAGAACAGGAATCTGTCGCTATTATGGGCATAGTCCAGAAGATTCTTCCCCCCTAATATTCAACTGTTAAGTTTGGGTGAGTCTGTGCCCACTATAGCCTCTGCTTCCTGTTCTTGGCTGACAGGTGTGGGACCTGATGTGGTCATCTGCTGTTGTAGCCCATCCACCTCAAGGTCTGATGTTTTGTGCATGCATGGAGATGCTTTTCTGCTCAACACTGTTGTAAAGAGTGATTATGAAAGTTACTATAGACTTCCTGGCAGCTCGAACCAATCTGGCCATTTTCCCTCAGACCTCTTATCAACAAGGCGTTTCCAGCCACGGAACTGCCAGTCACTCTACAGACTGTTAGTGTGAAAATCCCAGGAGATCAGCAGTTTCTGAAATACTCAAACCAGCCCATCTGGTACTAACAACCATGCCACGTTAAAGTCACAGAGATCACACTTTTTCCCCCTTCATTCTGATGAAGCTCTTAACCTGTATTTGCATAATCTTTTTTTTGGCTTTGTGCTGCTGCCATATGATCGGCTGATTAGATAACTGCATGAATGTGCATGTGTTCCTAATAAAGTGGACAGTGAGCGTAACACGTCAATTCATAATTGCAACATACAAAACAAAGGTACCTCCCTGTCTGCCATGAACAAGGATTAATTTTAGCTTTAGAAAAAAGAAAAAAAAGTAAAGTGTTCATGAAAGTCAAATACGCTATTGTCCTCACCATCTCTTCATCCTCAGCCAGCATTAGGTCGTAGGCACTTAGAGCCACACAGAAGATGATGGCAGTCACTCCTTCAAAGCAGTGGATCCACTTCTTCCTCTCTGACCTCTGCCCTCCAACATCAAACATCCTTCAGAGAGAGAGTGAGAGAGGGAGAGGGAGAGAGAGGGGAGGGAGGGCTTAATCATCATCATCATCATCATCATCATCATCATCATCAAGATTTCATTAAGCTCATGGGGGGGTAAATAAAAACCAAAAAACATTAAGCTACATTAGCAGAGCTCCTACAGCCAACACAATGGTGAAATTTCACAACTCATTTATAGCTATCTTTCAGTCTAGGTGTTTCAAAGAAATCCATGTAGAACAGACACTTTCACAGATTTGACATCTGCGTTCCATCTGTCCAGTCGACAACTGAGCCTTTATTACTGCCACGAGCATTTTTAGGAGAAAAGTTTCTATGGTTACAGGAAGTGGGACCAAGTGAAGAAGCAACATTTTTTGACTCCCTCTATTGATTATGCATTATTCATTACACAAAACAGAAGAGACGGTGATGGACTGCATGGGGCACTGTAATAGCAATGGGGTATTACCGTTTGGTTTTATTTCCTTAATTGTCTTACTACTATAACAATATAGCACTCGAACAGCTACAAATTGACAGACACATAAGAAGAGCTGCCAACAAGAACATCCTAGCAAGCAGAGAGAGAGGAGGAAAAAAACAAACTGAATTTACCATAAAATGGATGGGGATGATCAACTGCAGACATATTTGGATTTATAAACAAACCACCTGATAAGCTTACTGTATACTGTTTCAAAATGAACAAAAGCACATGTCCAGTCTGCAACACAGTCCATGTCAGATCTAATAATATAATTTGTAAAAAATAAAACATCCTGCACTTTTATTACTGAACACAGATAGATAAATCTGACAAAAACAAAAAGCACATTCCTCCACCCCCAATCCCCCAAAGATAACTCATTTCAAATTCCCTTGCTCAGATCCAGTCATGCTTTCTAGTAATTAGTGTAACTGATTATACGATACCAGCGGGTTGCACAAATGAACAGTATTTGCTCTGGCAGGTGTCACTTTGGAGAGAATACAGGGCTGAAGTTAGCAAGCTTTTCCTTTTTCTAAGCAACAGCAAGAAAATAGCATCCTTTATCATCATTATCTTTACTACTGGCTCACAAGTTCACCTAAATAAAGTGGCAGTGAAGCAGAATGAACTGCTGAAAGAAACAAACAAGTCTTTCACATCCTGTGTCCATTCCCCTACAGAGAACTGGCGTTTCCACCCTGCAAATTTGACTCAGGTTTGCTCTGACCACATTTTTAACTGAAAAGCATAGTTTTCCCAAGTGTCTCCAGTATCAAGGTATTAGGAGGTCAAAAAACAAAACAAAACAAAATAAACTCTACAGTTAAATCATAGAGGTTGGCACCTCTGCTTTAAGCACATAGACAGAAACACAAATATAAACATGGAAGAGAGAGAGAAAGAGAGGATGAGTGTCAGCAGGGTCTCTCACTTGAAGTGCAGGTCCTTAAAAGTGAAGTGAGTCTCGACGATGCCGGTAGTCTTCACTCTGGTCCTCAACACATCCTGTTGGGTGGGAATGTAGTCTGCTCGTGCTATCCTCTCAAGATCATTCAAATAACTACACACACACACACACACACACACACACACACACAATTAGCTTACAGTTATATCATTAGCTTCATGAGTATGAAGATAAATAAATCATTAACACAAGCCACAACCACAGAAAAAGGTTTGACCTGGATTAGGCTTCTTCTCCTTCATTACAGTGCTGTGAAAAAGTATTTGCCCTGGCCTAATTTCTTCTGTTGATTACTGCAAACCCAGTTAAATCAAATCAACACTTAAGTAGAACTTTTCTAACAGCATGAAGTTGGTTAAAAGATCTAACTCAGTAACACACTATGCCAAAGTTGAAAGAAATTCCAGAAATGATGAGGAAGAAGGGGATCAGTCTGGGAAGTTTTACAAAGCTATTTCAAAGGCTCTGGGACTCCAAAGAACCACAGTGAGAGCCATTATCTCCAAATGGAAAAAAACTCAGCACAGTAGTGAACCTTCCCAGAAGTGTCCGACCTTCCAAATGTCCTTTTAGAGCACAGCAACTACTCATCAGGGAAATCACAAAAGAGCAGAGGACAACATCAAAAACACCTACAGGCTCTCTTGCATCAATAAAGATAACTGTTGACTCCACTATCAGAAAGACACTGCGCAAAAATGGAATCCATGCAAGAGTGGCGAGGTGAAAACCACTGCTAACCCAGAACAACATTAAAAATTATCTGAATTTTGTCAAAACACACCTTGATGATCCTCAAACCTTTTAGGAGAATGTTCTTTAGACTGAGGAGTCAAAAGTGGAACTGTTTGGAAGACAGGGGTCCCGTTACATCTGGCATAAACCAAACACAAAATTTCACAAAAAGAACATCATACCAATGGTCAAGCATGCCAGTGGAAGTGTGATGATGGCTTGCTGCTTCAGGGCCTGGGCAACTTGCAATAATTGAGGGAAACATGAATTCTGCTCTCTACCAAAAAATCCTAAAGGAGAATGCCCGGTCTTTAGCCCATAAGTTGAAGCTCAAGCACAACTGGATTACGCAGCAAGACAATATTCCAAAGCATAGAAGTAAGTCTATTTCTGAATGGTTGAGAAAAAAAAAAAAGCAAAATTAAAGTTTTCGAGTGGCCTCGTCAAAGTCCTGACTGGAACTGATTGAGATGGTGTGGCAGGACCTTACACGGGCAGTTCATGCTCGAAAACCCTCCAGTGTGGCTGAACTAAAGCAGTTCTGCAAAGAAGAGTGGGCCAAAATACCACTCCAGCGCTGTGAAAGACTGATCTCCAGTTATAAGCATTAGGTGGCAGTTATTGCTGTTAAAGTGGTACAACCAGATTTTAAGTTTAAGAGGGCAATTAGTTTGCCACATGGGTGATGGGTGTTTTTGTTTGTTTTGTTGAAGACTTAAAACTATTAGTACGAGATATATATACAAAAACAGAAAAATCAGGAAACACTTTTTCACAGCACTTTATATGCAGATACATCAACCCAGAACCATCTTAATTTCTTAAAGAGACAAAGAAGCACATCCAAATATAATCCAACTCAAACAGCCCAAACACGTTTCAGGGCTACTGTAGCTGGCAGTGTGGCAGGAACAAGCGCTCTCTTGTGGGCCAGAAATAACCCCGTTAGCTCATTGAGCCATCTCTAACGGACATGCACACTCCTGTCCTGCACACTTTGCTAAGTGAGACCATTTCTATGGCAACGTTGGCTCACTCTCTCTCCTTTGTTCCCTGTCTCGTTTATCACACTGACTATTTATACGTGTTACTCCTGCCCGAAAGATAAGCACTGCAAAAGGTGAGACTGTGGGAGAAGAGTTGTTCAATTGCTAAAATCTGGAGCATCTTGGGTCAGGATTATTCATGATCTAAAACACTTAGATTAAGCCCAACTGCATTAACACAAACACTGATCGTTATGATACAATTCAACACATTCTTGTCCATTTGCAACACTGTGCTATCTGCAGATCTTGGGTTAGAAGGCAGGCAGAAAAAGAGGCATGTCTTCGCAGCATGGAGAGCACACATTCTCAGCTGTATCCCCTGTGTAAGATACAAAACAGCCCTTCGTGCTCTCCGTTCCACACTGAAGCCATCTGATGGAACCCAATTAGCTTAGCTGTTGAACAGCTGCACTAAGAGCAATAGATGAGGGCTGGGTTTATATACAATAAATTGTGTTCGAAGTTAAGATACACAGGTGCCATGCAACCATTGGAGTTGCTAAGGACACAGTTAACCTGAAAATGCTAATGTGTATTTCAAACAGTATTGTTCTGGAGTGGATGTCAGTTGACAGGTGTGTCAAGAGAAGATGAGTGTCATTGCAAGGAGATGAGTGAGGGGCTTCAGTGGGGAAAGTCTAAGGTTGAACCACAATGGCCTCCTTCGGCACTCTGCAATTAATGTGACACCAGAGAGCAAAATCTGCTCAGTGCTAGTAAAAATTAGTCAACATTAAGGGATTTTGCTGCAAAGAGGTGCAGAGAACATTGTAATCTCGACTGTTATCTATACACCCTTAATATTAGCAATTAAGACTGTCTGTAGTGTGATTGCACCAAATAATGTCACATTTAAAAACAGATAACAGGATTGATAAGAATAATACTCTAAACTCTAAGATCAGTACTCTGTTATTCAATACCTGTAGTGCCCTCTACTAATATTGGCACCCTTGGTAAATATGAGCAAAGAAGGCTGTGAAAATTTGTCTTTATTGTTTAACCTTTTGATATTTTTTTTCCAAAAAAATCACAAGTATTCTGCTCTCATGGATATCAAACAATTGTGAACAACAGGTTTATAAAAAAACATTTTTTTCTTAAATAGAGGTGTGCCACAATTATTGGTAACCCTATGAATTAATATGAGAAAAATATATTTTAAGTATATTCCAATTGATATTTAAAAAATATTTTAGTACACCTGGTCAACCATGACTTCCTGTTTCACAGGGGTATAAATATGAGGTAATACAGGCCAAATTCACTTAGTCATTCATAACAATGTGTAAGACCAAGGAATATAGCTATGATGCATGACAAAAGGATGTTGAGCTTCACAAAATGGGAAGTGGCTATAAGAAAATAGCACAAGCATTGAAAATGCCCATTTCCACCATCAGGG
>JANDJT010000012.1:23673968-23703473 GCA_024331685.1 Stegophilus panzeri | reverse complement strand
GTTCAGATGAGTGAATGTGTTTGAGTGCAGAACATTCAGCCTCTCACCAGTTAACATGTAGTTTGTGCTTTTGTTTTTCTTTTTTAGCATTTTTAAAAGCTTGTGGACAATCAGGGTTTTATTTTACTTTGTTTTCAAAATAATGAAAACGTTTTTTTTTTTTTTAAAAAATACAGAAAATATAAAGTGACATAGATTAATATGTCAGTTATTTCTATCAAAATAATCATTAGTTGCAGCCCTACACTGATCAGTATTGGTATGGGGCCCATACTAGCAAAAAATAAATAAACAAATAAATAATGGAGGATCAGATTGGAGAAAACATATCGGATCCTGTAACAAATGGCAAAGACTGGAATTGGAAAAGATGGGGGGTTTTTGAACTTGCACATAAATAGATCACTTTTTTCCTTTTGTTAGTATTGAATTTATTATACATGGTGTTTGAAAAGTCAGAAACCAATGTGAATATGCTATATATATATATATATATTATATATATATATTGCCAGCGGTTTAGACATTAATGACTGTGTGATGAGTTATTTTGAGGGACAGCAAATTTACACTGTTACACAAGCTGTACACTCACTACTTTACATTGTAGCAAAGTGTCATTTCTTCAGTGTTGTTATATGAAAAGATATAATCAAATATTTACAAAAATGTGAGGGGTGTACTCACTTTTGAGAGATACTATATTTTATTTATATATATCTCAAATAGGTTGAGCAAAATCTGCAAAAACAAGATACAGCGGCTGAGAAAATCTGTAGAGCAAGGATGAACATGTAGCACACATTGTAAACAATAAACACAAAATTATATAGTAATTAAATATATAATATAAATAAAAGTATATGTAGTTTTACTTTTGTTGGTTCTTCACTTTTTAGACACCCTTTATTTATTATATTTACAATGCAAGTGATTTTTGCGTTAAAGTCTGTAAATTTGCAACTTGAGTAGCTTTTTGAGGTTTTTTTTTTGGCATGTCTATTACAGTCATGTTCGACGCATGCGAATCGAAGAGGGCTTTGGCTGAACGTGTGTTGGGATGATATCACATGACGCATCTCGGCTCAAATCTGCAGAAAGTCTGCCGTAATTCTGAAAAATTGCAAGCTCTTCCAAATGCTGCGGAATTTGCGCAATTGTGTGTTAATTTCTGTGATCGAAAAATTGCAAAATCTTGGAGGGACTGTAAAAAGAGTTTAACTGTGACGTGATCCAGTTTTTAAAAAAATAAATTTAAAGGGCAGTAGTTTTTAAAGAAAACAATCAGTATCGATATCAACGCATCAATATCGGCCAATACTCAAGGTTTCAAGATCAGGATCAGAAAAGTGGTACCATGCCATTTCTACTTAAACTGTAACTGGTCCAAAGTGATTTCTCCGTCATACTGACTGAAGACAAAACATAATTCTGTGCAGCACGAGGGTGATAGCATTGCCCAGGCCAGCTCTATGACCTCCTGACTGGAGTGCTGTTGAAGCACACAAGTGATGCTTGATGAACTTCATTCAAAATCTATTTAAGCACAGCTAACTCGCAAGGTTGGGCTTTCCAATTCATCTACCCACCAGCGACAGAAAACAAATTAAAAACAAAATCAATGTTTCTCTTTAAGACAGCAGAAAGTTAGTACTCTAGGAGCAAGCTCAGCCCTCTAAAGACAACTTCAATCTTCCCAAATCAAAGAACCAAAATAAATAAATCATTTTGTAATTTCGGTCTTTTAGTGATTTTATAACAAGTCCTAATAGTATCAATATCTGGTTCAAGTAAGAAATGCAGGGCATTCTCTACTTTTTTTTTTTTTTTTTTTTTTTAAAACCTAGATACTAGAAAATCATTGATCCAAACGTGTACATCCTTTTATAAACCATTTTTCACTGGGTGTCTAAAAAATAAACCAAGATCTTCCATTGTGTTGAGCATAAAGAAAGAGCTAAATAAATGAGTAGCGGTTTGCAATGCTGGCTGCAAGCATGACATTAGCCTTTGCACAGGCTTCTTGTTATTACTGCTTGGCAAAGCTACAGGAAGCATAACTTTAACCAGATTTAATCAGTGGTTCTGCTTCCCGTTTGACCTTTCCTGTTTAAAGTGTTGGTCCCAGGTTACTGAAGTTCAATCAGTGCTTGATTAAACATCAACACGCGCTCAAACATCATAAGTGTCTGAGAACTTTATTACCGCCATGTGGTTTCTGACATTTCTTTAAACGTAATTTGCAGCCATTACTCACAGAGACTTGAACCACAGCTATTAGCTGTGCTACACCTCCAACTGACTAAAGCTCAATAATCAAAGCAAAGGAGGGGAATAAATGTCATTTTATCACCACACATCTGTTAGGACTGTATAGTAAGTTGATCAGACTAGATTTTTCTCTAGATATTAACTGGAGGAGCACTTGATTATATCTCTCACCCCTGTTCTCGCTCTCTCCCAGTCTGTTGCAGATGTCCCCACAGACTGGAGCTGTAATGATGTCTCTAGGGCACCACGAGTGAACAGTGTCTGCAGAGTCTCTATAACCAGCCAACTTAAACCAAGCCTGGAGGGAATACTTGATTAAAACTTCCACTGCTCTGCGAGTTTTATTTCACCTTATTTTGTTTTTCAAATTCTATCCATTTTCTGTGTTCTGCAACAGATTTCTCATTAACTGGTCCAAAATGTAGTTGGCTGAACAAAACCTAGGACCAACAGATATTCTTCCTTTTTATGCAGGCATTAAGCTTGAATTTAATGAAGGTTCCAACCTTCGTCGTTTGGATCTTTGTTTTTCTCTCATGTTCATGTTAATGCAAGAATATTGTGCTTCTTAGAGATCACATCTTTAAGGGTTAAAGGAAAGTGATGATCATGCTCCTTTGCTGAATTACAGCTCTTAGGCTACTCTACTATTAAATGAACTTAAGTTTGACTTGTTCCTGTCTTAAAATTGCAGGTTCATGCACAGAGTCGCTACCGACCAAGTGTTTAATCAAAAGTGAAACACACCCCTAAAATTGTCTTTTTATTTTTTGCTGTTGTTTCACAGTTTAAAACATTACAGTGCACCATATAGAGCAACAAACAGCCATTATAAAACATATACAACATTCAGCCAATCATGTGACAGCAGTGCAATGCATAAAATCAGGCAGATACAAGTAAAGAGCCTGAGTTAATGTTCACATCAAACGTCAAAATGGGGGAAATTGACAGTGGAATGGTTGTTGGCACCAGACGGGCTAGTTTCGGTATTTCAGAAACTGCTGATCTGGGATTTTCACACCCAAATATCCAGTAAACAGCAGTTCTGAAGGCCTCGTTGATAAGAGAGGTCAGAAGAATGTTCAGACTGGTTTGAGTTGAAAGGAAGTCTACTGTAACCTAAATAACCACTCTTTACGGCTGTGCTACGCAGAAAAGGATCTCAGAATGCACAACACGTCAAACCTAGAGTAGAAGACCACACAGAGTTCCACGCCTGTCCTCCAAGAACAGGAAATCTGAGGTTACAAAGGACAGAGGCTCACTAAAACTGGACAGTGGAAAAACCATCACCTAGTCTTTTTCCAGTCAACTGCCCAGTTTCAGTTTGTGTCTGAAACCGTATGTCAAAGAAGCGCTTGATATTTTCTAAAACACCTGCAAGCAGGAGGTCCTTTTCACAGTATGAGGCCAACTGGCATCTTTTTCCCCCCATTACAAAGCAGATGGTGCCCAAAAAAATCCTTCTTTCATTGAATCAGTCAAGAAATGCTGCAACACATTTCATGATTTCTTAACATGTCTAGTGGTGATATTATTTGATATAAACTTAAGCCTTTGTAAACTGTAGAGACTGCTTTAAATAAATAAAAAATTTCTGAATTATTTTTTTTTTTTTTTTTTTTTTTTAAATAGTACATAATATAATACAGAAAAGGGAATCAATAAAATTATTACTACATTTGTATAGACCAGTTTCCAGATTTAAATCTTTGTGAAAGGTCTGTTTCCAAAGAATAAATCAGCTTTAAATCTACTGCAGGTCAAAAAAAGTCCCTGTATTATAGTTCCCTGAAATTCAGGGTCAGGAATTCCAAACTGTATATTCTTCTAATTCACAAACAACCCTTTCGTGCATTATGCCACAGAAAGCAGTTTGTGGGTGGGATGAATAGTGAAGTGGAACAAATGATTGCAAAACAGAAAGTGGGTCAAAAGCCCATGGCTGCCCAGTCCTCAATACTGCACTGCAGCAACAAAGCAGCAGGCTCCTCTTCCACTACTCTACTTACACAATGTTTTTTGTTTTTTTTACTTGTGCACGAAAATGCAGTGGCATATATGCTGCATCATGCTGTGATTTCCCAGCTACACTTTCGTAAGCAACATGTCCAGATGAATTTCGCTGATTGGCACTGCTAAAGGAACTTGCAAAGAGGTTCTGTGGATAATGAGGCACTAGAAAAAAAACACTGAGAAACGCAAGTAAAGGAGGAACTGTTTCTCAGTCGAGTTATATTGCTGGATTACTGCCTGTTCAAATAAGCAGCTGGTTCAAACCAGAGAAGTGTGCAGAGTCTCAGCTTATTAATCAATTTATCATCTACACTATGAAAGAAAGTCATACAGAGAAGCCAAAAACACAAAGAAAGAAAGCGAGAAGGGTTGCCACATCCATCACTGTAATACCGCTTTGCACTTCTTGAGGTGCAAGAAAGAACTCCCACAGGATTTTGGTATTTATTCAGCTGTAAAGCCTTTTATATATATATATATATATAAAATGAGGTTCCATTCCTTTAGTGCACAGGCTCCCAACACTGGTCCTGGAGTACCTCTGTCCTGTGTATTTTAGTGTTTTCATTGCTCACGATGCACCTGATTTAAGTAATCAGCTAATTAACAGTCCTTCCCGAGATGAAGTGGGTGTGTTTATATAAAACCTTATACCAAAGATGTTACACAAGAGCTCAGATTGGAAAATCACAAAATAAGTCTGCCGGCTTGAACGCATCATTCCATTCCACTAAATATAAGCAGATGTTGTGGTACCTGGCAACTTTAAGCCACACAATTTACATGCTAAGCCAGCCAGCTAGGTAGCCACAGTTTATTTTGGCAAATGAGGCTATTCTTGAAGAAAAAAAAAAAAAAAAAAAAATGCCAAGAAGATAATGCAAATTGAGACTCTTCTACTGAAAAGTTCCAGTTAACTTTATGCTTGGGATGATTGACAATAGTACTGGGAATCGTTGATGGATTACAATTACTGCGATGGCCATCAAGTCAAATGTTTCTCAGGAAAACATGGTGTCTGTGTGCTATGTCTCATAATACGAGTTCCATTTTCACCTATATCATATCCTATACGAAGCTTGATAACCCGTTGTTTGACTTTAGAGCAACAAAATATCTTTCTCTGACGCCTCTGTTCAACACATGCCCATGTAGCTATTACTAACAATATAATTCATAATTCTATTAACTACATTTCCAGACCCAGTTAGGATTCGCAAGCATTCATTACCTTGTTAAAGCATTTTTTTGTAATTTTTTTTTATTTATCTTTTTAAAAACAAAGACTAAAACATTGGCGACTGCAGCAAAAGCCAACTCATAACCTGCTTCTAGTACTTTTTACAATGTAATGACGTAACTTCTACATGACGTGTTGCACAAGTCTGACCACGTACCTTTCCAATAATATCGTCAATTGGCGATCATTAGAGGGCACAATAGAATGAAGGCATATTACACACAATCTCACAAGCCTAATTAACCAGCTAGCCAAATTAGTATTATCTACACAAATATACAGTACAGGATGTATAGTAGCAGCCAGAAATAACAGTAACCGCAAGTCGATTGTTAACCTTACTGTTCAGATACATCACCTCCCTCGTTGTTTAGTGAATAAATGGTGAATAAATGGGCACTCAGTTCAGCATATTCATAGTTGCATAGTTTTAGTGGTTTAAAATGACACATTCAGGGGTAATTGAAATGACTAACAATGCTGTTAGACACTCACCCACTCAGCCACTTACTTTAATCCAAACTATGACTAATTCTAAATTTAAAGAAGCTCTCAACATGAAAAACATCATCACTGTCTAACGGATCATAAACAATCAAGATAAATGAAAGGCCTCGGTTGAGGCATTCGACTCCTAAAATTCCACTCAATCTACCTGCGACAAATTACTTAGAAAGCATTTAACTAGCTGGTCAAATATGACTATTACACCAATTTATGGGAATTCAAGCATGCATTCAATCTAGGCAAATAAATAAATAAATACATACATGCACTCACCTCACCCACATATGGCTATAAATCAAGTCACGATCTATATACGTCTCCATGAATAATCACCTCGGCAGTCCGTACAGGATTTCACGGAGTTGTTTTATGATTGTTGTGGCCAAAAATGCTTGATTTTGCTGTGGCTTTTTTTCAAATTTTGTGATGTAATTTGCTGAGTTTTTTGTGCTTTTTTTTTTTGCGGGAAACTACTTAAATTGGCGCGATTGCACAAAATTGTTTTTCGCGGTCTTTCACAGTGATGTTTGTTAGTAAATGAGACCTTTTAGCTGTACTCATGTTCGACAAACGTGAATAAAGGAGGGCTTTGGCTGAATATGCGTTGTGATTACGTCACATGATGTGTCTTGGCGTTAATTAAAAAAACTTGCAAGCTCCTCCGAATATTGTGGCGTTTCCTTTTATCTGCGTTCATTTCTGCGGTCACGAAAATCGCTAAATCCTGGAAGGACTGACTTATTGATTGATATTGAAGTATGACATGAGCATACTGACAGACTGTTACCTGATGTACCATAATACTAATGGAGGGTGATCTAGCATATCATGTCATGACACTTAAAGACACTTTCACAATGCATCACAACAGGTTTAGGTTTGCAGAGGTCGACCACGAATCAGTTTGTGTAAATCTTTAAAACTAGTGAAGTATTTAACAAAGGCACAAGAGTCTAAAATTCATTGACGTCTTACTGTAATATAGTGTAATAATCTCATCAAAACAAAATATGCATAGTTTCATAACTTTTCCTCATATACCGATTAAAAGCCAGTTCTAGACAATAATCATGTGGTTAACACTTCAAAAACACCATGACTACTTCCGTGTTCCATTCTTGGTCAGCATACTTAGGTAGGCAGTGTTTTAGGGCCGAATATGCATGAGTTTTTTTCTAAATGACTTGTCTTGTACAGGAAGGAAGCTTGCGTAGCTTCTGTTCTTCTAAGAGAAACAGACTTCCTAACTCTGTTTAAAAAGCTAGAGCTCAAAGTTTAAAAAAAAATTTAAAAAATACTTCAGAGTATACATACATACATACATACATACATACATACACACACACATACATACACACATACATACATACATAGTTCAGAGAGAACCATAACTCCACGTTAGGAATGTTTATGTAATGTAATTTAACTGTAGTTAAATGCTGTCCAGCTAGAACATGTCAAAGTAAATAGGTATTTTAAGAGAATATTGTAAATGGTAAATCAGAAGGGACCAACTATCAGTTTTCTCCTCCATGTTTTCCACAACCTTCAAACATTTGTCTGTTGAAACAAATGTATTGGAACTTAAGGTTAAGTCTCATTAAAACTTCACATCAAAGCCCCTCTCTGACATTATCCTCCACTACACCTTAGAGAATGCAGTTAAAAACTGTTGGCACCCTGTGGGTGGAGAACTGACTCACTAGTGCCTACATTAAAAAACCCAACATCCGGGAAAAAAAACAACACTGTGCATTCATAACCTTCTGTGCAAACCAGATATGATGGGGACACATGAACGGCATGCAAAATTGGGTTTCTTTTAAGGCATTTAACAGTGTGATAAGGGTGTTTCCATTCAAATGGATGTTTTGCGGTCAGATCACACTGCTTGCTTTAATAGTTTGTGAAATGTTTGTGCTTATACCCTGCTGAACTTTTCTGCTAAAAAGAGCTTGTGTTCTCATTGTAACTGCATGAAGATCTACACTTGATTGACCCCATTAAACATCAGATCTTAAGGCTTTACTCCCGTAATCACTTAAGACAAATAATAATCTGTTCAGAAAACATCTGTCTCATGCAATGCCTACAATTAAATCAGCTCTGACTGGTGACTGTGATTTGGAACTGTTACACAAGTCTTAAGGGTGGAACGAGACTGCGCAACACATTTGATACCAGTCTCTCAAGTCACTAGATCTGGGCAGCAGGGGGCAAAAAAATGCATTCAATAAGGCTGCATAATAAAGTAGGCTATTTACCATAAAAAAAAAATAAAAAAAAAATAAAAAAAAAATAGATTGTATTGTGTGAGGTGGAATAAACATTTGAAATTTAAGGACAGCACACTTCTACCTCAGAAACTTTATCAGGAATCAGGAGAAGCTACAAGAGTTTAAAAATAAAATAAAATAAAATAAATAAATAAATAAATAAATAAATCAAGCTTTTCCTAGCATGCTAGCATTCTAGTGTATTAGGCTGAGAAAAACATCAATGGCTACGCAGCAGCAGGAAGGAGCTGAAAGATTTCTGATAATCTTTAAGGTCGAGGGTATGGGAGCACTTCGGTGTCCCGAATCAATTAAATGTGTGTAAAATACACCAACATGAATATCAAACATGCTGAACATGCTGAACACACACATGCTCTGCTGCATTCAGGCAGCCTTTCTTCGTTGATTCAATCCAGGCTGTAGAGCCGAAATAATTCGCTGTAGAAACTGGGAAGTACATATTCAGTAGTGGTGAAAGAAAGAAAAAAAAAACACATTGAAGGCTACAGAGAGTTACATGACTAAGAGCACAACTATCTAATAGCAGAATAAAAAAAGCCAATGCTTCAGACACGCCCCCTCGTGAGTCATACCAGTGAAAACTAACGGGGCTTTCGCACTGGCAGTTTAGTCTGAAACAGAGAACCAATCGCAACAATCTTTCCTTATATGCTGCTGAACAGAGCACACAACTTTCAATTTAATAAAGTTAAATTTAATTTAATTTAAATTTAACTTAACACTTTAATAAAATGTCAAAGGTTTCAATCAATTGAAAATGGAAACCTAAGGCACATTCACACAGTGCTTGTTTTTTTTTGTTATTTGCGCATCATTACTATAAATAGGTATAGAGAGACATACTTATTAAGGGAGTAACAATACACAAAATTCAAATACTCTGTCCCTTACTTACTCTGAGAAAACCCAATCAGATTTCGCTTTGGAACATATTTCAGTGAACCCATTATTGTTCGTTTTTGTGAGTAAACAGAGAGAAAGTCTGACACAGGGAAGTCTGTAGTTTTCAGAACACCATATAGTCAAAAATGTCATCACGTTAAAGATTTTCCACCACATGATATCTCCTAGTTGGAGCCTGTCAAATGCAAACATATTTCCTTTGTTTGCACCCTACACATGATGTACCATAAAAGACTGAACACTCCATCTAGTGCCTTCACAAATAGAATAGAGAGAACTTTTGAGATTCAGTCCCAGAAAATGCACGACTGCTTGTGTGTGTGCATGTGTGTGCATGTGTTTAATATCATTTGGTAAGCTTTTCACTCAAAATACCTCCGGTACTTTCACTAAAGATTAATGTATTGTCTCAGTTTGCTGTGGTTTGGAGAGTAGGCAGCCATTAAGTGAAAATTTGCTCATCATTTTTCTTTTCTCCCCCCCCCCCAACTAAACTTTAAAATATTGTCATTTATTGTTATTACTGTGTGTTTAAAAAAAAAAAAAAAAAAAAAACCCACCTCACTGTGCCTTGTGCTTACTTTTACTCCATTAGAAATGCGGGAGCAGCAAACGCATTTTAACATCAAATGTCTGGCTTCATTTCAAAATTATTTATTTGGATTTCAAGTAGCTTCGTACACGTCGTGATCAACTCACCGGGCGATAACCTCCAGAGAAACTCCTCGTACTCTCATATGATATTGTTATGTAATGGGAAAGCGATACACACAATCCAAACGCCAGGATACAGATAGCTCTGGGTTTACATTTGCTGTTGAGACATGCTGGTCGGTAGAGAAGAGCTACAGATTTCTTTAGTGGACATTGCTGTCAATTTACAGCATTAGTAAATTCAGAAAGCAAGGATATTTTTCTGCACAACATTCACTGGCAGTCAAGCTACTGAGAGACGAGAAGACGGAGAGCAGATCGGAGCACAGGTCACAACCTTGAGGGAACTTAAAGATAAGTGTGCTGCTTCATGTTGTACAATGTCCAGCTCCACCCCCTGGACTTTTGGTTCAGCAGTGAGGCCTATCTCCAGTTGGCCATGCTCTCTGGATGAGAGGGACGGCATCTCTCTCTCACTCTCTCTCTCTCTCTCCTGTCAATCACACTGACACCAGCCAATCATGGCATCTCCCACATCCCAAAGCATGCCAGTAGGTAGACTGGCTATGCTATATTGCCCTTAAGTATGAATCAGAGTGTGTGTGCGCGCGTTTATGGTTCCCTACGATGGACTGGCATCCCATCCAGGGGGTATTCCTGGCCAGTGTTGCTGGGATTGACTCTAGATCCACCATAACCCCAACCAGGATAAAGCAGTTACTGAAGATGAATGAATGAAAATTAATGCATGCCAGTATGACAGACATTGCAGGTTCTCCAGTTTGCTTTTTTGTAGCAATGTTATTTCAATATACTATTTTGAATACTATAAAAATATAAACCCATTTTATTTTAATTAGTGTAATAAAGCTTCTGTATCCAACCATCACAAACCGATCACTTGCCTTAACAATAAAATGAACCACATACCACTGCTATAATGTGAATTAAATGACTATTGCAACTGTCTTTTTTTTTTTTTTTTTTTTAAACTAAAATTGGTCAACGCTACATTAGAGGAGACACTAAGAGCTACACCAACAGCAACTGGACTGAATTAACTATTCACTGACAATCGCGATCATCTCAGTAAAAGCCCCATTAATTTAAAGAGCAGGGGAAAGGCATCCTGCACCACCCTGAAACAGAAGCTGCTTCCTACAGCTTTGAACAAATTCCAGCAGGTACTGCAAGACAGCTGCACAAAAGATGGGAGTGAGCTAGACAGCAGAAAATATGAAAGAGTAGGAACAGATGTGTCCACAACTAGGGAGTGAAAATTATTTCTTGGCAGCATTGCACATCATCAGGTTCCTTCATATCCGATTTAAGAAGGGGTTGGGGGGGCGACAACACTTCTAAAGAAAGATGGAATCAACAGAAAATCAAAAGATGCCACGTTGGACTGACCGAGGAGGTCTGGCTCTACAGTACGCACTGCAAAGCTGGGACTTCATCCAATTTCAGCTACTGCCAGGCACGGAGGTTTGTTGGTTTCTCCATCCCTCCCCTCTCTCTCTCTCCCGGATTATAAAGCGTCTCCACTCTGTATCTTTTTATGAGGTAGCTACTAGCCGCATATGTTGAACAGCTGCCTCTATAAACACAGGATTCAGTAGTTTCTCATTCAGTTATATATAAACCACCTTACATCATCTCATTTGAGAAAAGGGAAATAACAGGTTTGCTGCGACTAGTAATCTGCTACCTGCTGAATGAAATTTGTGCAGATTAAATTACTACTAAAAATACTTTATTTTAATGAATTTTCCCCATGTGGCTTTATGAGACCGGAATGCACTTAGGATGGCTGTCCACCTTTTCTGAGTACATTATAGCGACGACCTTGATCAGAGTAGGAGTTGTGTGTGATGGATGAGCTCACGCTGGCACATTGCTCAAACTAAGCCAAAGCTAATGATCAGAGACACTTCATGCTGTCCTGGAGATGGACACACATCACCATGGTGACTCAGACACAAATCACCAGGCTATGAGCAAGGACGTTATCATGTAATCAAGATGCATATGGACTTACAAAACCACACATATACATCTTGAATTAATTAAGAATTAGCATTCGGCTTAACAATCTACGGTCAGGTCCATAAATATTTGGACACGGACAAAGTTATTGTTATTTTACCCGTCTTCCACAGTGTATTGGCGTTAAAACTAAATAATGACTATGAGCTCAGGGTGCAGCTTTCATTTGAGAGCATCTACAACCAAATCAGGTGAACACTGTAGGAATTACAGCACTTTTTATATGTGGGTGCCCCCTTTTAAAGAGACCAAAAGTACTTGGACAATTGGCCACTCAGCTGTTCCTTAGCAGGTGTTTGTTATTCCCATGTTTTTTCACTTACAAGTAAGCAGATAAAAGTTCTACATTTCATTTGCATTTGGAATCTGTTGTTCTTAACTCTCAAGATGAAGTCCAAACAGCTGTCATTGCCAGTGCTATGAGCCATCATTAGGCTGAGAAATTATTCTACTTGGTACATTTTAAAATAAATAAATAAAAGAATGAAAACACTGGTGAGCTCAGGAACACCAAAATGCCCAAAAGACCATGGAAAATGACTGTGGTGGATGACAGAAGAATTTGTTCCCCTCCCTGGTGAAGAAAACCTCCTTCCCAACAGCTGGCCATCTCAAGAACACACTCCAGGAAGTAGGCCTATCTACGTCAAAGTCAACAATCAAGAGGAAATAGAGGTTTTACTACAAGAAACCATTGGCAAGCCTAAAGATGGTAAGACCACATCAGAGTTTGCCAAAAACACTGCCAAAAAAAAAAAAAAAAGCCTGTTCAGTTCTGGAACAACATCCTATGGACAGTTGAGACAAAGATCACCTTGTACCAGAATGATGAGAGGAGTATGGAGAAAGGAAGGAACTGTTTAAGATCTGAAGAATACCACCTCATCTTATGGTGTGGGTATGTGCGGCTACCAGTGGAACTGGCTCCCTTGTATTTATTGATGCAACTGCTGACAAAAGCAACATGATGAATTCTACATGTATAGGGCTATATTATCTGCTCACATTCAGCCATAAAACATACTGTGACATAAAAATGCTGTAATTCCTACATTGCTCACCTGATTTGGATGGAACCCCAATATTTGGATGTCTAAATATTTATGTATCTGACCATGTATTCATCTTGTTAGCATTTGAATGCCTTTTGGTCTGAACGTAATAATGATTTTCATGAAGTTCCAGGCTTGTCCACACCATCTCGTGTGTTCAGGGCCATGTGGTGCTAGACCACATAGCCCTGAACACGCTAGATGGTGTGGTGGTGTAAATGGAATACTAACCTGAATGCCCAGGCATCTGTGTTCTAGCCAATCATGCCAAGCAAGGCACAGTCTTACTCAAACTTAAGTTAGATTGTGGAAGGCCTTCAACGATTTAAGTACCCTTCATTTTTTTTTTTTTTTTTTTGCCAGGGCTTATCTCCTGTGCATACTGCTCTTTGAACAGCATCATCATTAGAATCTCTGTGTGGAAAAACTGATCAGACAAAGCACCTGATACTCTCTCTACATTCCTGCAATGGTGCTACGAGCCTGGTATAAAAAACTGGCCGAAAACCAGAGCTCTAAATTCTCACTGGGTGTGACCAGACATAGCGAACGTAACCCGTTTTCTCTAGTTCTTTCAACAACATGCCTCACCCTCGTCCTCTTCATCACCACCATTGTAATCAGCACCACAGTCCTCATTATTCATCCTTTTCTTAGTAAGGAAGCACTGAACAACCAAGCCGAGGGTTTAAGTATAAAGATCATGGTGGGGAATCATTTATTTTCTAGCTGTTCTCTTATGAATCAAAAAGGTCCAAGAGCAATAGATCATGAGCTTAGAGTCCATTTGAGAAAGCTGAACAAATAGAAACATTCAAATTCAAGTTTGATTCAAGCCAGGTTGTTCCTGAAGGCTCATCACTGAAATATTATTTATGGCTGCTATACTAAGAGTAATTCTCTTACCTAAAAAATTATAAAACTCAAATAAACAAATCCACTCTACTGAATATTCTCGAACTACTCATTACTACTCAACAAATCCCTACTCTCAAGCTTGTCAATTTTCTTATTTAGTCAAAATAAGCACATATGACCCTGAAGAGTGTGAAGCTTTATGTTGTGTCCTTATAACATTTTCCTTAGGACAACAAACCTTATTCTCACAATCTCCATCTCTTACCCTGCTCTTCTCCACATTTATAATTAGCTTTCTCTGCGTCGCACGTAAGGCAACTGACCTCAACTTCGAGAGCAAAGGGAGGTTCTAGGTTGCTGAGAGAAAATAGTGATGATGTGTTTCCAGCTTCTCCTTTATATTTCATCACCTTCTTGATGTGCTGTGGATTTGGAGGAATTACACTGTCTCTGCCTGAGCGTAACATACAATCAGACACACAGCCACTGAGACATTTTAGTCCAAGACTGTCTGAACACCACACAGTACACACACACACACCCCTTTTTATTGTTGGAAAAATGTGGGTGTACTCAAGACATGCTTAAAATGAATAAAGAAAGGAAGAAAAAGAAGAAGAACCCTGACTGACTACTGCCTTTATTGACAGTGTACTACTATATAGGATATTAAGCATCACTATTATATGACTTCATAAGATATTGCTACTTGTACCAATAGTATGCAAAAATATATGCTTAGAAAATATGAATTAGAGTTCATTATTAAACAGGCATAGCGGTGGCCACTATATTGGTAATAATAACAACAACAACAAAACAACCAATTTTGTCACAATTTGTAAACATTTTAAACAGAATGTATTTGTTGCTTGAGCAAAACTACAAAAGCAACTTAGATATTTACCCTACCTTAATCTGTGTTTGCATTTCCCAAATATTGGATGTGATTGGCTAAAATTTTAGCCAATTACTTCACCAGTCAAGGTGAAGGAAAGTGCAGCTCAACATTGTACATTTTTTAGCCTGTAGCTAACTACACACAGTGATCTTACTACCCATGTTGTATCTATATCTAGCTATTTGTTTTACAGCACATTTAAATATCTGATTGGGAAGACAGCAATCCTCCTCATTTTTTCCCCTCTATAAAATTCCTCACAGATCACAAGCAATGTGACAAGATATAGGATATATGGGTGGGAGAGCTTTGGGGCTACTCTTTCAATTTATACCTTTCGCCCCTATCTGCCTAGATATACACATCCAGTTCCAGTCTACATACTGCAACTCCAACTGTAATGTTCAACTGTATCTTCAACTGTAGTGACCCGAGATCTCCAACAAATCCAATAAATAGTAGAACTAATTTCAGGCAAAGCTTTCAAAGCCAAATATGTTGTGGTACATTTATGTTTTCCATTCTGCTACAGGTGATTTATTTCATAAAAATACACTATATAGACAAAGTTTTGTGGACACCTGTCCATCAGTGGTTGTTCCCCCAAACTGTTGCCACAAAGTTGGAAGCACACAACTGTATAGAATGTCCTTGTATGATGTAGCGTTAAGATTTCCCTTCACTGGACCTAAGGTGCCCGAACCTGTTCCAGCATGACAATGCCCCTGTGCACAACACTCCATGAAGACACAGTTTGCCGTGTCTTCAAGAACTCAAGTGACCTGCACAATGGGGACTGAATCTGGAATGGGATTTTCAAAAAGCACATAGGTGTGATGGTCAGGTGTCGACAAACTTTTGGCCATAGTGTATTCAACTGCTTGGTGTATTTTGGCTGATGAATGCCAAGCTGAATGCAGCCTCCTGATCCACTATGTATACAGCCCTGGAAAAGTACTGCAGTCAGTCAGTCAGTGTATAGACAGTCAGGCTACAGGAGCACCATAATGACGCATACTGTAATGAGTGGGTACTTACACTGCTGCTTAGCTCTTCAAGTTGAGGTTTTATCGACACCGCTAACTGTCAGGTAGGGTTAATTAGGGGACCAGGCAAATTTATTTTTCTAATCAAATGCCTTTAAGTGTACTACAGAGCTCCACTCATCGCTCCACTGCTGAGACTTATGGGCATTAGAGCTGGTTAGCGATATGAGCTGATCTCACATGACTCAGACATGCCTTATGGTTTTAGGACCACGTTTGTTTCTAACCTGAGCATGACTTAAAATGTTTTTAAAAAATTCCCGCACCAGAAAAACATTTGATCTAAAACAAAGCTGGTTAGATGGTCATTGAAGCTACTACATGATACTAAAGAGCATGGTTCAATGGGTTCTTTTTTTTAAAGAACCCATTATGGCATTTCAGATACACCACGATGATACAATCATGGCAATTTCAGAGTCCTGCGGATTGTGTCAAAGGCAACTTGAAACTGTTGCCTAAAACTATTACCCAATACTTCTGCCAGCATCTGTCCTTTACAGCGCATCACAAAATATGACTTAGACAAATTAACTAACCTGATATCAAGGAAATGATGGGAGTGATAACATTGGAGGACTAATTTAGCCTGGTGCTTTATTCAGGGCACTCCTATGAATTAATTATACAGGAGAAAATCAAACTCCGTGCAGCTCAATAAAAGACACAGAGAGGGCAAACAGAGCCCCATAATGCTCTGTGGAAACACATACTCGTCTTCTTTAAACTTTTTAAACAAAAAGCAGACGTTCATTTCTTCAAGTCAGTTTCATTTCCTCTCTTTCTCTTATCCAGTGCTGACGCTTTAAAGAGGTTGGTTTCACCACTTTCAGCCAGGTTTGTGGACACATGTGCAACGTTATTAACATTATGAACTATGAAAACAGATGTACAAACAAGACAATTATTTTACAGTGGTTACATCAGGCACAAAAGACCAAACTAACAGAAGCACCTTTGGACCTACGCAATACAAACAGAGTTCCTAGTTGCCAAGGCTGATGTAACACACGTACACAGGTGTTGAAAAAGCACGCAAGCACAAACACACACAAAGACCCACAAACACCAAGCCAATCACAGATTAGCCTACCACAACTTGTGGTTGCCAAGAAAATATTACCGTTATTGGATACGAGTCATTTAGTACAGGAATTCAGAGTTTTTTGTAATTGGTGTGGCCAAAAATTTTGTTACGGATTTTTTCAAATATTTGTGATGCAACTTGGAGTTTTTTTTGTGCAAAACTATTTGAATTGGAGAAATTGCATGAAATTGTTTTGCAATGTCTTTCACAGTGATGTTTGCTGGTAAACGAGACCTTTTAGCTGTACTCACATTCGAGGCACGTGAATCAAAAAGGGCTTTGGCTGAATACACGTTGTGATGGCATTACATGATGTGTGTTGGCCCAGATCTGCGGAAAATCTGCAGCAATTTAGAAAAATTGCAAGCTCCCTCAAATACGGTGGCATTTTCTTGATTTTGCGTTAATTTCTGTGATCACGAAATCCTGGAGTTACTGATGAGCACCACCAAAATAGCATGTTCAAGGCAACACAAGACAGTCTTTTACTAATAAGGTAATTTTGAATTTGATGGCTGCAACACGTCTCAAAAAAGTTGGGACGGGGCAACAAAGGGCTGGATTGAAATTTTTTTTTTTGTTGCCCCGTCCCAACTTTTTTGAGGCGTGTTGCAGCCATCAAATTCAAAATTACTTTATTTTTTCCTTAAAATGGTACGTTTCCTCAGTTTAAATATCTGATATGTTTTCTAGGTTCTATTTTGAATAACATGGGTTTATGAGCTTCCGTTTTTATTTACATAGCGACCCAACTATTTTGGAATCGGGGTTGTACATGTATTGATAAAAATTTACTTGTGTACATCCTACAATTGTATAATTACTGTTCACTTCCTGCACGTTTACACCTTGTGTGATTCTACATCCCAAACATGCTGCTGTCATCCAAAAGATGTGGACTTCCCGTGACCTTGAGAATTTTATAAACCTTCGGTTATATGAAAATAAGATCATGCAACTTGACATTAACTGAAGCAGGCACGAAACAGGTCTTGGCTCAACAACTTCATTTAAGATAAATGTATAAATGAGACTTTCAAGTCATCGCAGAACACAAATTGGTGTACTTTGTATCTGGCACCTACCGTTTCTGAAGCGTGAACGTGTGTAAGCAAAGCCGAGAGGAAAGGCGTCATCACCTTGATGAGTCTTTCCAACAGTTACACCTTCAGAAGTTACACGATCAGGTGCTATTTTTAATCAGTCTTCTTCCAAAGCACCAATTTTGTTCCCACTCAGCTGTTGTGATGGAGGAAACAAATGTTTGACCGCTGTCTACCTTGACCTTCACATTTCATGTCGCATGTAACAGCCATGCATGGCTATAATGCGGAGCTGTTGACCCTGGGTAATTTTGTTTCATTTGTATTATTATTGCAATTAGTTGAAAATATGAAATGAAAAGAAATATATGGGCCAATTTTACCAATTCAAGCATGAAAGAATTGTCTATGACTTTAATACTAACTTTCAATTCAATTTTATTTGTATAGCGCTTTTAACAATGGAAATTGTCTCAAAGCAGCTTTACAGAATCATATAAACACAGGATACAGACTTTTAAGTGTGTGAATTTATCCCTATTGAGCAAGCCGGTGGTGACGGTGGTGAGGAAAAACTCCCTAAGATATGAGGAAGAAACCTTGAGAGGAACCAGACTCAGAAGGGAACCCATCCTCATCTGGGTAACTGAAATCATATTTTAGCTCTCTACCCTTTAAACGGCTATAAGGTCTCAAGTTATTTCGGAAACTGGGTTAGTTTTTACAGAAATGGTCTCAAGTTGATTTGAAATATATTGGTATTGTATTCCTGCAAAATTGTTGAACGATTTACACCACAATTTCTAACCAAATTGTGACAAGTTTCCAGCACTTGGAGAATCATCATCAACAAATGTGTGCTGTTGTAGCTGTTAACACCACTACACCTAAATGCTGTGCATATCAGATGGCACTGAATCCCTGACCTCATCATCTGCAAATAAACCCTAAATTTATAATGAGGGACTTCCTTATGTAAAAAAAAAATAAATAAATAAATCTGTGAGTCAGGGGATAAAACAAAAGTTTAAATGTGAATATGTGCAATCATACTGCAACATATGCAAGAGGAGCTACACATGTATAGACCTCTCCCTTCTCCTTTTTGAATAACTGAGCAAATGTTGCACAGTAGGCAAACTGCAACAGTTGATGTAAGTTTATAGTGTAAAGGGCTCCGTCTGAACATAGTACGGAAACTACTTCCCGAGGTCATCCTTTCCACTGAAGCATTAAAGAAGAAGAAGAAGAAGGAGAGAGAAAAAAACGGAAACAAAAATTAGTAGTGTAGGTCAGGACTCTGCTCATGGCACTGAAGTGTGTACGTCTTCTCTGAGCACACAGAAGCTGTAATGGTTTCTGGAGGTCTGTGAGCAACCACAGGACCTCAAGCTGAAAATGCTTAAGTAAGACAAACAACTACTCCAAGAGTGCTTACATGCACACACTTTAGAATTATAGCTGCCTCAATACTGCTGATGGTTTGCTCCGTGTATGTGTGTGCAGACTCTACAGAAAAACTCCACTAGAGCAGAAAGGAGTACACTAATTGGTACCCATGGCAAAGAAAAAAAAAAGTAGTAGAGAACATAAAATTTCAGTTGACCCAACTGCTATTCCTCCCCTTTTATTTTTAAGTAATGTAACTTGTGACTAGGGATGGACAACATGACAAAAATATCATATCATGATAAAGACTTTCCTACAATAGACCACAATATTTAGGTTTGTCACAAACTGAGAGCAAAACAGCAGTGTTGCATTCTTTTAAAAAAAAAAAAAAAAAAAAAAAAAAAAATAAAAAAAAAAAAATGTAAAACTGTATGAAAAACATGTCTAAATAAAATGATTTAACACTGAAAGAAAAAACATGTTTAACTTGTTTAAAACATTATCACCATTTTAAACACAAAATCGACTACTTCCAATGCAACTGTTGAAAAAAGATATTTGGTGCTAGGATACCACAGAAAAATGTATTGTGACAATGTATCCATGATATCGAGGCTATATCAATATATTGGCCAGCTCTAATGGTGACGTTAATCACCTTTAAGCAGGAATATCTTGTGGTACAAGTTTAGCATGAAATAGAACAGGCCTTGTTTCACACTAATAGCACTACGATTGTTCCAGTCTTGGGTTATAACCTTGACACATCAACTGTTTTGAGAAACAACACTTGCTTAGCAATGTGTGGGCATGTTTCTGTAGACAGCTAAAAACAAAGCTTGCATGACTTTATCAGGGACACGCACACATTAACTCAGTGACCTACTTCTCCAGAGGATCTCCAGTAAGGCCAAAATTTTGGACTGCTCTCTTATTAGCAACTCCTCTTCCTCCTTCAGTTGCTTGTCCTCCTCTGTGTTTTTAGGGGCCACTTTAACAACAGCTATTGGGCTGGCTAAAAACAGCACCTCTGGGACACGAGGAGGGACGAAGGTCAATAACTGACAGGTTTAATAAGCACGTGACATTACTTTGATATTGATTATATCTTCGGAAAAATATATTTTGATAAAATCAGTCAAACTATTAAGACAGTAAACCTAGCCAGTCCATACAGAAGGTTTTTTTTATTTTATTTTTTATTTTATTTTATTGTTGTGGCCAAAAATGCTCGATTTCCCTGTGTTTTCCCCCACCCGCCGAAATTTGAGATTCAACTTTTTTGAGGAAAACTACTTGAACTGGCGAAGTGTGTAATTGCACGAAATTGTTTTGTACGGCCTTTCGCAGTGATGTTTGTTGTTAAATTAGACCTTTAAGCTGTACTCGTGTTCAGCGCAAGTGAATCGATGAGTGCTTTGGCTGAATGCGCGTTGTGATGACGCGTCTCAGCCCAAATCTGTGGAAAATCTGCAGTAGGTTCGAAAAATTGCAAGCACCTCCGAATATTGCGGCGTTTGCTTGATTTTGCGGTCACATCTGTGGTCGCAAAAATGGCAAAATCGTAGAGGGACTGATCCATCAGAGGTAATATCCATTATCTCAGTTTCTTTAGGAGTCTGTTAGGGCAGTATGCAGTGCTTTTGACATACATTATGTATCCGAGTATACATGCGCCTGGGGATTTGAATAAGCTACTGAAGGCTACTGAAATCACTATTTGGGTTTTTCTTACACTATTCCTCCACTGAGAAAATATGCAACCGAAAAGCCATGAATGGTAGTATTTTGATGCAGAGAGCAGCACTGTCATAGTGTGCATCAGGATTAACTAAGTGAGTCTCAGGAGTGGGCAGTTTTTACTCTCGTGCGAGTGGGAGCAGACATGTTTGCAGCACAAGAGAGAGATAATACATTTCCTATAATGGTCAATACATTTCCGTTGAAACTTTACAAAAGGAGCCAGAAGCAGTGCTATACATGTTTCATTTTGCACTGCGCTGCCCTCGCATTCATTTGTAGGTCATAAATAGAACATGCAAGTATCTACACCAACTATCAGATTTTTTTTTTCTATTAATTAAAAAAAAAAAAAAAACACTGCCATCACAAAGTTCATTGATCCAGTGACATTTTCAAACCTCTTGCTCACAACTATCAAAGTGGTATAGCCTTTTAAACTCCAGCAGTTTCATTTGATCAGATGCTAGAGTATGCACTGCTACAGTAGGGCTGTAGGCTGAAATACTGAGCTGACATTCAGTAAAGCTTTTGCTGTGTTGAATTATTTCACTACTATTTCTGTTCATCTGTCAAACTATCACATGCACCACCGACAAGACGAACGTTTAATTGCTGTGGAAAAAATAATAATAATACTCGATTACACCACATCCCCTCTCACAGCAGTTAACTGAATATTCAGTCTTGAACTCTTTAAAGATATTCAAATGTTTACATTTCACAGATGGCACATTCCTAGCATGTAACCCTGCCTTATTCAAAATGAGTCATTTCAAAACAAACATGTGGAAGCGCTCAAGTCATGGGTGCGAAGAAGATTCTAATGCAGTCTCATAAAAGAGACTTGCTGCTGCAATCCATTACGCAATACACAGCCAAGCAAAGGTACGGGGCAAATCGACTTCGAGATCCGTTTTAAACATACCGGAACGATCTCATGAAAGTGCAAGACAAGTGCAAAGGACATTTTAATGAAGTGGGCTTTTCATGATCTCTCAGCATGACATTATACAGTCAAAGCACCTCGAGTTTATTACAGAGAACCTTTATTACAGATTCTCTCAAAATAATATTTGTTTGTTCAGCTTCCTATCACGAGAACTTGGGGCAGTAAGGCAGGAATGCATATCGGCTTGAGAATAAATGAAAATGAACTCTTACAAAACACTTAATATTCAAATAAGAGTACAGGTTATTTTCCAATCTCTAAATCACTGAATGATGATTAATGGTTTCCACCAGCTGCCAAACAATGCAATACACCTACAGTACACATATACTGACAATTTTCTCCCCAATACAAACTGCAACTTTTTGAACTCATGCAATCATATTGCTAAAGCCACTGAATGCCCTTGCAGGAGAACCCAAACTCTAAAGAAACCTGTAACTGTCCATTGGCCATCCTTCCCACCAAGGCAGTAATGTTTTCTTGGACTCCTGGGCATGGATAGTTACATCATCTTTGGGATTCGATGTTGCAATCTTATACAATTGCATCACTTTTTTTTCTCCTTAGTTACACAAACCTTCTTACACCACACCATCCAGGGAGTCAGTGACATTTGCATGATCTACGATTGCAGGCAGTGGGCTACACGTGTGAGTAAAAGAGCATTTTTGATTACACTATAGCACGCCAAGGATTTTGATAAAGCTGGGAGTAAACAGTGTTACATCTTACTTTCCTTTCAAGTATGGCCTTTTACAGATGGAACCCATGACCCGAGTTATCCATCATATCCAGTACAGTCTGCATTAGAGGTTTCATAATCTTCTACTGCATGAAATCATACATTTACATTAAAAAAAATGTTCTGTGGATTTTTGTTACCTGAATCACATTTTTTTTAATTAGGGGGTAGTTAGCACATTTTTGCTATATGGCAACAGTGTGCAATGATGGAAAGTATCATATAGTCAAAAATACCACAAAATATGAGATTACAATTCAAATTACTTCATTTTCCAGATAATAAGTGGCAGAGTTTTCTTGCCACCTAGTAAGCACGTTAAATCTTTCATTCCTTTTCTTGAAACATGAAATTTACAAAATAAGGTGCGATTGCAAAATGTCTGAAATTACAACAGTTTTTCTTACTTCGAATGTGAAAAAAGTAAATATACTATTAGGGAAGCCTAGTGTCTGTTCTGCTATGTAGTCCTGACTCAATTCATTAACGCACTTATCACAGTTCCATTATCGCATGTTGTGGCCATATGGCAACAATAATATTTTACCATTTAACAAAATACTCAAAATATATAAACGAGTTTAAATGACAAAAAAAATAATGTTACCTTCTCAGATAGTGTTTAAATTTTTTTCTCCAGAAGTTCTGCCTAAATATACAAAAATTAATCACATTTTCAGAGACCTCCGAGGATGGCCTTCACCATGCCATGTGATTGCAGAAAAGGAAGTGCAAACAGCACTTCCTGGTCATCTGATATTTAATTTTCTTTTGACACGTCAAAGTTAAATCCCCCCTTTTCCAGTTACAGAGGAAAATAGTAGTTTTGTATTATTGCCTATAAAATAATTGGAGATCAATTAACTGTTGCCATATGGCAACACCATGCAGGAAAGGGTTAACACCTGACACCACACAAACACTGATACACACAGTTTGCAGAAGTTCATGGTGCCATGAATTGGTATTAAAGATATGGCCAAACTAATACAATCAGGGTGCATCCGGCAGTCTACTGATAAGACACAATCTCTCTTATTATATGCAAAGGTGATCAAAATTAACCTCCTTTCCCACTGCACAGCTTGTCCCACTCTTGTCTTCCACCACCCTCTCTGTGCTTGGCCAAACAAAAGAAGATATTTGCTTCTTGGCTGTCTGATCTATAGCTCAGTCACTTCAGAAATGTAGGAAGCTGCTACTCAGAAGGATGCTATCATTTTTCCATTCATAGCTTTCTGTAGTCGCACACTTGTAATAATGTCAGGACGCTACAATAGCAATTACACACCAACACAGGCAACAGAACCACCTAAAAGTTGAAATGAGAGTGTATAATTTTACATACTGCAGTACACCCAATTTTACAGACTGCAGTCTGGCCAGCGCAGATGATTTAGTCATGTTCTGTGGTTTTCATGGAGGCTCTGCTGCAGGGCTGAAAACCATGTTCCGTATCTTAAGACCATGCCTACCTGAAGGTCAATAAATAACCAGGGTTTTCACTCTTGAACTAGTTTACAGGTCTCCACATAAGCACAAACACACCAATGAAACATGTAAGAGACAGCAGAGGAAATTTAAGGAACGCACGGATTCTTGAAGAATCTTGAAGTCTCACGTTTGGCTAAATATTCATTTAGGCTAACGCTCTGCACGGGTTCAGCTGAGAACTGTGGGATTTCACATCCAGTTATTTCTGACCTTGGTAGGGTTCTTCGCATTTACCACCTCCTGTCTGGCTAAAAACATGTCGTCACCACAGCATGGTCCATGATCAGGATATAATGACAAGGTATGAAAAACAGCACAGAACAGGAGGCTGGAAAAGCAAGCAACTAGCTGGTTTGGCAATGACTTTGTAAAGTTGGGTAGGGTAAAAAAATAATAAACTGACATCATAAGAGTCTCATGTACAACCATAAAAGTAAATTATTGACAGGCGAGCATGCAGGGGAGATTCCAGAAGATATTCAGGGTACACCTTCTTCAAAAAAATAATAATAACCTAGTCATATTTTCTCTGCCTTGCTTTTGTTTTTTTTAATGGAATTTGAGGGTGGCATGACCAGCCATGTGCAGTCTGCACAAACACTGACAATCAGATGAAAGTCAAGGTTCTGCTATGCACATACATGCCAGTATTGTGGGTTTCCTGTCACATGCATGCAGCATGTGTGTTTGAAAGAAAGAAAGGAAGGAAGGGAGGGGTGCTTCTCTTTCATGCTTCTCTTTCACTACTTCTCAGTGGCCTTGGTAATGAGAGCTACATTGGAGGCCTTAGTAGTTCCAGGTCGACTCATGTCTTGTATCAAACAATAAACAAGGCTTGTCCAGCCCTTCATGAGTCTGTGTTGACTTTTTCATCCGGTAGCCTTAGCTAGTTTTGACAAGAGAGCTAACGTTAAAAATCGATTGTACACAAAAAAAAAAAAAAAAAAAACACAAATAAAAAAAACAAAAAAAAAAAAAAAACACACCACCACACAACGATTCAGTGGTTTTCCTCAGAAAAGGTGGTTTGATAAGATTGAATATGAAGAGCAGTCATTAATAACTAAACACAAGATTGATGAGTGTTGGGTGAATTGTATAGGCCTGTCCATATCTAGCTAGATTTGTAAACACTGTAGGTGTAAATTAAGTTTTAATGGAATGCCGTTGGTGTGAATTCCCCACCGGAAGTGTTCATGGTAACTGAGGACCCCCCACTCCCCCCCAAAAAATGACGGTGTCGCGTGCCATGACTTACCGAGCAGAAGCAATTTCACCTCTCGCGCCGCTTTCTCGCCATCTTCGCGGAGGTTTTTGTCGATCATTTTCGACCTCTCGGCGGCCGCCTTGTCCTCGGCGCTCACCGTACAGCCCATGGCTCCGAGTAAACTACCGGCTCGCTGCACAACTGCGCTTTTAAAAGCCAAAACAAAAATCAAAAACAAACCCACACGGTATGCCGAGCCGCCGAGCTGGGACGCGAGAAAGCTTGCAGGCTCGAGCGCAGTTATTCGACCGTTTTGCTCAACAGAAACGGAACGGAAATGGAGAAGAAGGCGCACGCGACGGATGACCGCAATATGTCACGAATTCAAAAAGTTGCACTCGGGAAATGTAAAACAGAAGGCCTGCGACGCTCCATCAACCGGATGACATTAGAAATCCACACACCAGCAGGCAGTAAAAGCTCGTGACACAAAGTTGCCGCGAGGCGATTTCACGACAGATCAATAGTCTCGCGCCTAATGCCTTCAGCCCAGCGACAGTTACTTTCAGGTGGTAAAAGCGAGCACACTGGAGCGCGTGCACTCAAACGCCGAGGAACGCTCTAATCAGTTAAAACGCAAAAAAAAAAAAAAAAAAACAACCTCACTCAGGCGAAATTCTGCCTCCCAGCTATCCTATCCACTCGCATTAAACAGTTGACAGCACAGACGTGACCTGACGAAGAAGCGAGGGGGGGGGAAGCCCTCATAAACCTATGGTTCAGCGCAGCCACGCCCGTTCAGCCTATGAACTTTATAAATATATATATATATATGCGGAATGAACAGAGCGCGCGAGTCCGCAGAAACCTCAAAGCGCGGAGGAGAAGCTACTACGCATGCGCCTGACAGCCAGCTGCTGGTGTACTGTGGGAAATGCAGAAATTGCATGTAAAAATAAATAATAAATAAATAAATAATTTTTTAATTTAAAAAATCGCAGTGTAAATGCGTGTCTTAAACGTAGATGGCGCATACACTACGTACGTGAATGTACAAGGTTGCGGCACGTAAGGTTACAAAAGCACGCTTTTCAGAGCATTCAAAGGTTACAAAGGGGTTCCGAGAAATTCAGTCCGAGAAAACGCGCTGATCTGGAAGTAAAGTGAAGTTTTGGCGCCCTCGCGTGTATGAAACTGTCACTGCGAGTTAACATGCAATTCAGATGTAGTAAACTAAAGGCCCTTATTATATATATTTTTTCTTCTTTCAACACCATCCAACGAAAATGAGTCTTTGATGATCATATATACATTACAGCACAGTGAAATTCTTTTCATACCCCAACATATCAGGAAGTTGGGGTAAGAGCACAGGTCAGCCATGATACAGCACCCCTGGAGGAGAGAGAGTTAAGGACCTTGCTCAACAGTGGGGCTTGAACCCCTGATCTTCTGATCAGTAACCCAGAGCCTTAACCACCAAGCCACCACTTCCCCCACTCCACTAATCGAGAAGATGGGCAGGTCAACACCTCCATGAGCAAACACTGTAGGTGACTCTCCTGAGTCACAGATGATCTGTCAGACAGACCTCAGTTCATGCAGCTCTGGAGCAGCCTGTCCGAGTGCCCAGTGAGCAGCACCGGAGCACCACAGGGAACTGTGCTAACCCCATTCCTCTAAACGCTGTACATCACTGACTTTAAGTACAAGTCGGATCTCTGTCACCTGTGACGACTCTGTGATGGTCAGGTGCATCATGGGTGGACTGGAAGATAAGTTTACGGACCTGGAGAACAACTTTGTTTAGTGTTGTGAGAGGAAGCATCTACTCCTCAGTGTGGCCAAGACCATCGGGAGGAAAAGGACCACAACTAGACCGCTAAAAATCATGCGACAGGATTTTGAGCTTGTTGAAACCTACAAATATCTTGGTGACCACCTCGACAACACGCTGGACTGAAAGGTCAACACAGAAACTATGTACATGAAGGTGATGTGCAGACTCTATTTTCAGAGAAAGTTCAGGCCCTTTAATGTTTGCACCAAGATGTTGGAGATCTTCTACTAGTCTGTTGTTGCAAGTGCGGTAAAATGCTGGGGTGGGTGGTGTTGGGTGTTGGGTGGTGGGGGAGGCTGGGCAGTATTAGAACCAGAGAAGCAAGAAAGCAAAACAAACTGATTAAGAAGACTGGCTCTGTCCTGGGATGCCCCCTGGACAGTTTTAAGGTGGTTGTGGAAAGGAGGACACTAAGCAAATTATTACTGATCCTGGACAATGTATCACATCCCTGTTTAACACTCTAGTACTGCACTGACACTTTCTCATCACCCATAGAACTTGTGAAAATAAGGCTATATTCACTTCATATGTTATACTGTTAATGCTTCAGTACTACAGTGCTGTGAAAAAGTATTTGAGTTCTTCTGTTTTTGTGTATATCTCATACTAAATACCTGAGTAAACACTCAATACATTTTTTATCATTTTGTTTTTTTACTGAAGTAAAAAAGTTATCCAACACCTGGAAAAAGTTCTATTTAAATGTTGATTTGATTGGACAGGGTTTGCAGTAATCAGGCTTGGTTGTGTCTAGTCCAGCTGAACCCCATTATGAATACAGTTTCATAGATTAGTATAGACAATCCTTTTTTGACACAGGCTCAGTTGGTATGGGATAATTGTTTTGCTTCAATAAATAACATTATCATTTAAAAACTGTATTTTATCTTTACTCAGGTTGCCTTTGTTTTCATTTCTGAAACAATTTATTATGAGAACAGGATGGGGCAGATACTTATTCACAGCACTGTATCTATTTATTCATATATTCCCCCAATGTGAAAAAGATATTGAGTCCTATGATTATTTAGTGAGTTATTATTAAATAAATATTTGCAAAAAAAAAAAATAATTCTGAATAACAACACAATAATAGTAATAATAATTATTATTATTATTATTATTAATAATTACTATTATTATTATGACAGCTAGCATTGCAGCTGTTGCTATATAGCTACACTCATCATTTTTAATACTTTTACAGTGGTGAAAATTATTATCGTCTTGGGGTTAGAAAGTCTCCAAAACTACAATACGAAGTCACCTACATCACAGTTTGTGCTTTGATAACGGAACGTTGGTCCGTATTCTCTTATAGGTGCTCAGTTGGTTTGAGATCTGATGATTGCAAAGGCCACAGCTTATGATTTACATCACTTCCATATGCATTAAACTGGATCTCATGCATTTTGGATGGTGGCATTGACATCTTGGAAGAAACTATTACCATCAATCAGAATAACTTTGAACTTGTTTGCAGTGACCATACCCTCTAAGATTTAGATTTATTACCTTTTCAACAGGTACAAAGCAGTACAGGTACATTGGAATTCTTGTGCGTAACTCTTTGAGTCAAATTTGATAAGAATGACACAATAAACACAACATTACAAAAAAACCTATATATACATATTAATTAAATTCAACAAATAACAAATTTAAAATAAATTATTATACAACCCCAATTCCAAAAAAGTTGGGACGCTGTGTAAAATGTAAATAAAAACAGAATGCAATGATTTGCAAATCTCATAAACACATATGTTATTCACAATAGAACACAGAAAACAAATGTTTAAACTGAGGGAATATATAATTTTACAGAAAAAATTAGGTAATTTTGAATTTGATGGCTGCAACACGTCTCAAAAAAGTTGGGACCGGGGCAACAAAAGGCTGGAAAAGTAAGTGTTACTAAAAAGAAACAGCTAGAGGAACATTTTGTAATTAGGTTAATTAGCAACAAGGCAGTAACATGATTGGGTATAAAAAGAGTATCTTAGAGAGGCAGAGTCTTTCAGAAGTAAAGATGGAATGGAATCTGGATGGAAGCATATGTTGCTAAAACCTGTATATACCTTTCGGCATTGATGCTGCCTTTCCAGATGTGGAAGGTGCCCATTCAATAGGCACTAATGCACCCCCATACCATCAGAGATGCAGGCTTTTGAACTGAGCACTGATAAAAAGCCAGATGGTCCC
>JANDJT010000012.1:23647782-23662891 GCA_024331685.1 Stegophilus panzeri | reverse complement strand
AACAAGTACCGTCACGTTTTAAGAATGTTGGTACCGACTTGGTACCGAAGTATCGGTTCTCGTGACATCCCTAGTACAAACGCGTGCAAAATGCACAGAATTTTGTTTGGACATTTTCAAGCATTTATGCTTTGCCAACACACTTCCTAACTTAAACAAAGCGATATCATTCTTAGTTATACCGCAGCGCTGATCAGTTTTCTACAACAGCAGCTCTGAGAGTAGTGCCGGCTGTATTTCAAAATAACAGCGTTAGATTAATGCACTTGTTCTAATGTCTCCTGTTATCATTTCTATAGTGACTGACTATTCACAGAGATTTGTATGACATTGATGTAACATTTATTGAAGGAAATCAGGGCTTTGTAGGTCAGTAAGTTTTCCACCACAGGACCATTGACTCTTCAGAGAACGTCACACGTGGTTTCTCTGTAGAATGACAAGCTGCTGACTGTTTTGAGTAGCTATAATGCAGGTGATAACAGGAAATAACTCGTTTTGTAGCTGTTCCACAACAGTAACTGTAACTATAAATAGTTAAAAGACAAAAAAAAAAAAAAAAAAAAAAAAAACACTGTACAGTCTGTATTAATGAAATACATTTCCCAAAAAGTTAACATCAATAATAATTCATACAAACTAGCAGGGACAATTCAATTGAATAGTGCTAGTATGTTTCTTTTCTGTTACTATTAATATGTTCGCATTTTAGAGAAAAGTGCTGTAAGAGCTCAAAAGATGTACTGACTGTGACTGTGGGAGAGAAAGAGTGAATAGCGCAGAAGATAAAAGGTGTCACTCACCGAGCTGCTTCATGAGGGCTAAAGGCAGAATTACAGTTACAGAGACCAGAACCACCAGGTAGTTGCCATTCAGATACCACTCTCTAAAGTAGACAGAGAGAAAGACTAAGAGTCCATCCACCCATATTCTGTATTGCTTATCCTACACAGGGTCACGGGAAGCCTGGACCCTATCCCAGGGAACTTGGGGGACACCCTGGACATGGTGGCAACCCATCACAGGGCACAATCGCACACACTCACACACCCATTCACACATTACGGACAATGTAGAGATGACAATCAGCCTACAACGCATGTCAACCGACTGGGGAAGAAAACTGGAGGACCCGGAGGAAGCCCCTGAGGCACGGGGAGAGCATGCAAGCTCTGTGCACATGGGGGGTAGGTGGGAATCGAACTCCCAACCCTGGGGGTGCGAGGCAAATGTGCTACCCACTAAGCCACTGTGCCCCTCTGATTCATTTGGCAGATAATTTTCTCCAAAGTGCTTACAAGTGAGACACAATACAATCCACGCATATAGCTCAGCATTTGCGAGCTGTGGCTGTGGCTCTTTGTGGCTCTTCGGCAGTGATGGGGTTTGAATTTACAAATTGCAGGTCCCTAATGGAGAACCTTAACGATCAAGGTTCTGTTTTATTTTCCGTTGTATGTTTTTTGACAGCTCATGATTGGTACTTTATTGTCCTGTCAATGTACAATAGCAATTTGAGCAATTTTCATGTTTATAGGAATGGTGCACAAAAAAAGTAAGTAAATCACACAGATTCCCCAGTCAAGCACATGGTCATGCACCTTCAAATGTTTAGAGCAAATCTGGATCAGATGAGGGAATCACTCATTTATGAAGTGCTGATGATTTATGTTCCGGTTTAATGTTGTTACTGTAAACGAGAAAGGCGCAGGAAACATAAAGCCTGCTGGCACCTAAGACGTGACTGTTACATCCACCCGAGACCTTGAGTAACCTCGAACATACAGAAACAGAATCACTCTGCAAGGGGATTTGGAGTTGCACCATGTGTTCAGTGCAGACCTTGCTCTATTTTCAGCCATTACTGTAGCTAGGCTGCCCTCTAACTTTGTGCTCTCAAAGCAGGAAAATGACACAGATCAAAGAACAATATGTCAACATGTAAAAAATCATATAATATTAGTACCGAAACTAGAAAGACACTGACAGAGTCATTAGGGTATTACAATATTTGTCATCTGAAAATATATATTATAGGCACACAGCGCTGACCAATCAATAGTCAGGAGGTTGCTGATGTCTGGAACATTAACATAAAAAATCTCTCCCAAAAGACAAGCAAAAAAAAATTTATGTTATGTCAAAAAGTTGTGTGTTTATTCCCTTGGTTTGTACTAATTGCTGGGTTTTCATGCACAGTAAAATCCACTGGAACCTCAGATCTGCTCTCAGCGCGTCAAACATTGATTACGTTTACACGCGAGTCAAATTCCGTTCTGAATAGGATGTTTATATGTGTACAGGCATAAGTATGCCTGAGTTGCCATTCCTAAACACATAGCCTACAGCTAAGCATCTGTTAGCGTCCACAATTCCTTGCGGACTGAGCATGTGCATATATCTCCTTTCACTGGATTTTCTGAATTAGGTGTTTACATGCAGCACATTTCCGATTAAAAACAGGCAAATTCCAGGGGTTGGAATTGGAATTTGGGGAATCAGAATATTGTCTTAACCTGAATTAAGACGAGTCTTTACACGAATCAATACTAATCGTAAACGTAGTCAATGTCTACCTAAGTTCTCATTCACGGCTAACAAGAACCACCCACTGAGTCATGAAGTAATGACCAACATGTAAACTGGGCAACCGTCGATAATAATTTACATATGATCCAGCCAATGAGATTAGAACATTTGGATTTCATTATCTTGGTCGCCTAAGACAGACCGTTCTTACATGTGTATGAAGAGAATTGAAATATTTGAAATGGACATTTCAACATTTTTAAAGATAAAAACAGCATCAACCAGGTTTAACACTTGAACGGAAAGATGAGGCTCCTACTGTTTAACTTACTGATTGGATTGTAATTCGGCAATAACACCGGATCTGTTCAATAAGGCTAAATATTTGTCGCTGAACAGCCCTGTCACAGTTAACGACAAATAGAGATTTTATCATTGTATTCCTTTTTTTTGTGTGTGTCATTTTTAGATTATGTCTCTGATTCGCACGTGTGAGTGCGGTTAAAGTGTCTGACTCTCCAATGCGCAGTCGCAGTCTTCTGAAAACACACACACACACACACACACACACACACACAAACAAACAAACAACTTTGTGATATGATATCCATGTGTGACTCGCATAATCTATAATGGGTTTTACTTAATCTGGTCTGGATGAGTAATGTGGTTTGTGTAAGTCTTCACTCTGTGTTTAATTCTACTTGGCTTGAACAGCATTAAGGATGACTTTCAGATGAATGTCTATAGCGGTGGAATAAAGCAGGTAGTAGCTGTGAAAGGTTTTCAGTTCAACTCAGGCCAGTGTGGCATATTTTATTTTAATAAGCAATGATGAAAGACTTACCGCTTTTAAAAATAAAGATGTTTTGCTGATGTAACGTTTAAGCACACATTTTAAAGTGTATCCTGTGCGTTATGATGCACACATGGATGTCTCTGGGCTAAGCCCCGGATATCCACTGGCCCTAGAACCGCCCCTGCTGTCAGCTAAAAATAGCAGCACTCAAATGGTGAGTAAAGGCAAGGAGAGTAGAGGGAGACAGTCATACATATAGAAAATTAGGCATTTTATGCGACATATGATAATACATAAGGGTGAAGAAGTCTTAGGTTGAAGACCAATAATTCTACTTTAGGAAATCTTTTTCTTTCAGGTTGTGGTTAAATGTTGGTGACCCATGATGATTTAGCTCAACAGTGATCAACAACATAATGTGAGCCTTTCTGAGGTGAAAATTGTTCAAACTTACATAAATATTCATTCTAATCCATACTAACAATAAAAACAAAAGCAGACAGCGGTATGACTGACCAGTTCAATGACAGATTTTTTTTTTTTAAGAAAAAGTGATAATTAACTTTACCTATCGCAACGGCTTCAACAGTGAATATCGTGTACTGCTTCCTCAGTGTTGGCGTTACACTACTAGTGTCATGTGTTTATGTTGGATGTGAAATATGGACTGAGGTTATTCTATAATTCTCTCTAATTCTCATCTTATCTGAGGCTCCGAGTTAGGCTCTGAGATTCTGTCACCAATCACTGTGAGGATGAGTGATAATAACCTAGACACTTACTTGAGACTTGAGTTGATAACATTACTTTAGCATACAGCTCGCTGTAATGTTAGACATTCCCATTACCTTTTGAGAGTTAACGATAACATAGCATTACAGCTGTTCACCATGATGTAATACAGAGAGTGGGTTAACGCAAGCTGTAGTAATTAGAATTAGGTCGATAGGTTATGTTCATGTTTCTTCATGTACTGGGTGAATGTTAATACCGGGTGTCAGGTGCAGACAGTCAGTGGATAATGGAACTTATCTAGCTCAGTAATGTCAAGGCCAAAAGTTTTTCACAAGGTTAACATGACAAAAAGAGAGGATGGGGTTTAGGTTGTAATGCTTTCCACTATCTCTGTAATGTTGGTTGACTTAATTAGGGTGTGCAAAAAATTGGCAGTGAGGTGCTAAAGGCTGAAAAATAAATATTCGCAAGTCAGCTAGATTTTCCGGGTGAGTCTACAGCGCCAGTTTGTTCATTAGGAAAATGGAGGTCACATTTCCAAAATTACACAATTTGGGATTCTGTAACTTAATTTCTCTGTTGAAGCCCAAAGGAATTTGTCCATATTTTGTAACTAACCACTAACCAACACTCTTTTTGCTCTTTTACAGCTCGTCAAATGGAAAGGAGTGGGACTCTTGTCTTCCCAGATGGCCGAGAGATTTGTAAGAAGATGCATCAACTCCAATTCTTACATCTGTCAAATGTTTAAATGATTTTAATAAATGTCACCTGAATTTCATGCAAATGTTTTGTTTATTTTGTGAGCATTTTAGTAGAATTGTTGCACACAAACAAATTGCATTTTAGGATAATTTTATGGAAAAAAGTATAAACAATCTTTGTGTGGAAATGTACTAACACACTGACTGTGCTGAAAGCAACACAAAATGTGCCATGCTTAACTAGACACACAGGTGTGTTAAAAATTATACCGAATCTTGCATAAACAGTATCTTGAATATTCCGTCACAGTTGCATCACATGCAATGAATCTTTAACTACACACAGGATCTGTGGTCAGTGACTGTGACAACATGCTGTTCCTGGAAATGTTGCCTGTCAAAAATCCACTGGTAATGTTTGTTATTCTAAATCTGAACAAATATACTGTACACATATGCTAGGACACGCATCACAAATGATGTTAGAACGCTTGAAAAACATATTACTATCTGTCTCGGTTCAGGAGAAGTATTTAAGAACACTGAGCTACTTCATGTCTCACACATTATTATCCACTATAAATCTAGGGCTAGTCCTTAGGGTTTTAATAAAGCTTTTAATTTGTGTTAATGATGGGTTAATGGTGGTGTGTGTGCAGCTTTGTGTAGATATCAGACATCCTGGAGGTAAACTGTGTAGATAAAGTCAGACGTCCTGGAGGTAAATCATTTTTATAGACTGCTTTATGGTGTCTCTTGTAAAGTACACCATATAAACTTCAAGTACTACCATATCTCTGCAAGGTCATAAAAATAAATGTGAGACCCACTTGTTTATTATATTTTATAAGACCATGGGCTTTCTGAATAGTCGATTCTGATTGGCTGGAAGGTGTGCGTTCAAACCGCTGAATGCACAGATAGTTCCAGTCAGTTTAATCACCGTGCTAAATTAGTGCACTGCCTATAAACAATTGTAACCATAGTAACATACAGTTGCATATAGTAGTTAAACTCAGCTTCATTGTTAGTAGAGATGCGGCACAGATGCAGGTAATTCACACAAGCACACTCTCTCTCTCTCTCTCATAACTATTTATTATAAGTAATTCAAATAAATGTAATCTTATGGCACTACTTTATCTCTGTGTATGATATAGAGCAGGCAGAGTTCTAGATCTAACAACCCGTATATAAAATAACTAATGTAAATTAACTGTTATTTTTATCCTTCCGCTCAAATTTTGCACTGCAAACATCAATGACAGCTTTAACTTCTCAATGCTGGCAAGTGACCACGGTATAAGTGGGATAATCCATGACTAGGGGTGCGTTGCATGATCTTAATGCACTCCGCTTTGCACCGAGTGGTTCTTTGCCTCTACGTAGTGCATTAAAATCATGTAATGCAAACCAAGCCGAGGATTATCACATTACATATATTTAAAACAAACGAGTTATTGGGCTCATGTAGCTCATAAAATTAAACAAAGGTCAAGTGAAGTTGAGACTGGATAAGGACGTGCTATGTGCATGAAAATGCCACCATCACACTGTCATTTCCAACTAGAAAATACATAATACTACATATATTTCATTATGTTTTTGATGGACATTTGTTGTCCTCACATGATCCATGCTAGCATGCTTGGTTAAGATGCCAAACATGGATGTAAACAGAGGGATAGCAGCTGACTACAGCACCAGGACAGCACCTGCTTTTAGCTTCTGGGACAAAAAGAGAAGGGGGAGGAATCGGGCACACTACTAAGTCACTAAGTCGCTTCTATCCCGCTGTTATAGTCCTTGTCATCAGGAGTGGGACAGAGGAGTGGTGGGAAGGTGCCAATCAGATGCTGAGCTTCAAATAACTGTCCAATTCTAGCACAATATTGCTCCCACTCTTCCTCTTCGTACTTGTTTGAGATTTTTGAGTGCAGGCCATGACAGATCACAGGTATTTACCCGTAGCAGTACCAAGGGGAAAAAAGATAGTAGTAAGTGGATGCCTTACTGAATAAAAATAAAAATCTCACATCTTATATAACAAACACTTAAGGTTAGAACAGCTTGCTAGATAACACTCAGAACTGGGAATTTACTCACTTCTCTAACATATGTCATTAATAGACTGTAGGGAACTAATTTAGCATTGTGGATATACACTATATGGTCAAAGGTTTGTGGACGCTTAACTATCAGACACATATGTGGGCCTTCCTCAAACTGTTAAAGAATTTCTTTGTATGGTCGATGTCCACAACTTTTATAGCGTCCCCACAACCTGGCCATATTAGTGTACATAGTTCCTAAACTGAGCATTGTTTAGAATTGACATTCCTGTGTAAATTAGAAACAGACGCTAATGATAGATGAGCCTGAAACACTGAGCCAAGCTAAATCATATGATCTAACTAATCAAGATCTTGCAGACCATGTCACACTACACAGGGATTAGATTTAGATTCTATAGAGTGGTAAACAACCCGGCTTAGAGCAGCCATGCCATATACGCGCCAGGTGTATGGTATCGTTTCTGTTTTTATAATTTTACTGATCAAGGCTCCTTAAACATGTTCCACCATTACATCACAAGTTCCAGTCATCCTGACTTGCTACTACGTGTTCACAGCCAATCACTTACCCGGAGTTGCCATCTGCCCTCAAGAATGCCTGAATGACCAGAGGAAACTCGGACTTAACAATGAACAGGTAGCTGGACATAGCTGCAAAGTATAAAATATATAGGTCAGAGTTTGGAATATATCAAGACTGCACCCATCCCTCTTTTTCTACACGATACTGTCATAAAGAACTTTTTTTAATGGATGATTTCCTGAATGGATGTACTGGCTAAGGAAAGAAGCATATGTGCTCTTAAATGAATTATGCTACAAGCTCATGATTTTTATTGATCGTCAACAGCAGGCATGATGTAGTTAACATAAAGACTCTGGGAGGGTTAGAAATTTTAGGCTGGGAGAGTGAGGAAAATGGGACTGCAAAAAGAAGCAAAAACCCAGCAAAAGGGAAAGCCTTAAAGGGAAAGATTAAAGATCAGAAAATGAAAGTCACAGAGCTTATGTTTACATGCAAACTATTACTCAGCTAATCTTACAGATAGCTTTTTTTTTTTTTTTTTTTTTTAAATCTACGGATGGTGATTTCTCACAAGTGGTAGCAAATCCCCTTCTAATACTAACTATAAAATCATTTTTCTGTATTTTCTGTTCCCTGTTTCTGTTCACTTTTCCAATATTGGTATTCCAAGACAGGCCCTAAACAAGTAGTATGAATTTGCATGTGCAGTCTGATCAATTTTGTGTGCAGATAGTCGGCATGTTGCCAAAGATGATTTTCAAGTGTAGCATGAGTTTAGTGTAACATGGAAGAAAAATCCTGTCCATCTTTAAAAAAAATTAATCATTCCATGTTTCCTTACACATTCTACACTTATACATAATATGGATTGAGAGGGAAAAAAAAGAAATCCCAAATGCACAGTACAAAACTTAGGTACACAGAACAAGCCAATGTATGAGGCTCTTCTCACCTCCGATGTTCTGCAGTGTTATAGCAATTCCAGCTGCCATTTTGCCAGGTGTCCCAAAAGCCCGGAAACCCAGCTGCTCATAGGCTCTGATTCCTGGAAGCATTGTCAGAATATGAAAATAAACTCTGAATATTTCATCAACCCCAAAATGATTATTGGGTAATTTCAGGATCAAAGATTACAGTGATAGAAAAGGTATGAACTTACCCACAACACCGGAGGCTTTTAGCAAGAGGTGAATGGAGTAGGATGAAAGAACTGCAACTGCTGTGAGGAGGGACCTGGCCAGAAAACACTTATGATAATCCAGTTTCACAGAAATTTTTTTTTTGACCTTTCTTACCTCTACCACTATGCTGTTTGAATAAGATCAATATTCAATAAATAATATGATCTTTTAAAAATATATATATTCAGCATTGCCCAATTCATGCGCAAAGTTTGTGCTGTTCATGACATATGATTAGCCTTAGACCGAAACAGTAGTGAAACTTCTCCGCTTCTCTGAAAACACAATCAGGCTTGCAAGCCATGCGGTAATGTGGTACGTTAACATAGGTATTTTCAAAATGAGGAATGTCTCTGTAATCTCAGTAGCCTAAAGAATTTACATGGTAAAAACTAGGGCTGGACAATATGCAGTGCTGTGAAAAAATATTTGCCCCATCTTGAGTTCTTCTTTTTTTTGTGTATATCTCATACTAAATAGTTTTAGATCGTCAAATGAAATACAACATAAAACAAAGGCAACCTGAGTAAACACACAATACAGTTTTTTATTGATGCAAAAAAAAAAAAGTTATCCAACACCTATCACCCATGAGAAAAACTAACTGCCTCCTTAAATTTAAAATCAGGATGTGCTACCTTTAGCAGCAATAACTGCAACCAAATACTTATAACTGGAGATCAGTCTTTAACTTACTTGTAGGACTAGGACTTACTCCTATGCTTTGGATCATTGTCTTGCTGCATAATCCAGTTGCGCTTGAACTTACAGACTAAAGACCAGACATTCTCCTTTAGGATTTTGTACAACAGAAACTAGTTTAACCCAACTGAAATTAGTAGGTCTTCAGAAGCCACAGGAAATCTCTGAGAAATTCTGCAGTGGATACACTATTGATATAAACTATGGACTGCAGACCCACTTTTGGATGGAGAACATTTCCCATGACCCTTTGTGTTCACAACCCAGTGCCAAGGTTTGGATGAAGCAATGGGTTGCCTGCAATGACCTACAAGCTGGGAGCAGAAAGTTCATTACTCAGCAGTCCTGGAAATGTTAGAGTCACCACCTTTCCCAGACCACTGATGCCTTCGTGTTCTTCACTGGAGTGTATACATAGGCAAATGCTTGTGACGTTAACACCTGACAAAGAGACTGATAACCAAAATTCCATTTATAAGACACCAACAATCATGAGAGGTGTGCTGATGATCATGGGAAAGCCACAGCTGAATTCATGTTTGAGTATTGATTGATTTGTACTGCTGTGGAACACGGTAGGAGGAACCTGAAAAGCTCTATTAAACTTGCATAACTCCCATGACTTCAGTAAAAGCAATTCAGTGTTCCACTTTTGGCAAAGATGGCAGCAGTCTGTATGTCTACCTGAAGTCATATCTCATTTGCCTTTCATATTGAAACATATGCTGACTACACCTTCTTACTTCTTATATATTATAGACTATGTTTTAGTAATTTAATGGTTATTCTGTGGGCAGTTATTACATTTTATTGCTGGGGTGAATGTTAATAGGTCTAGTTGACTAAACCTATAAAAAGGTACACATAACAATGTTGTTGTTTTTAACAAAGAGAACAAAATACAAGATTTTACTATTTTTTTAAACAGCAGATAAACAACAGATTAATGACAAAATTAGATTTCAGTTCAGTCTCATATGTGTGTGTGTGTGTGTAAAGCAGGCTTTTAAAATTTTACTTTTCTGTGTCTGGTGTCAACACCTGTCTTTCACTTTAATGAGGGTATAAAATCTCTAAAATGACATACTTTGGTCCACTGGTTTGGTATTAAAAACTGAGCTGGTGGTCTGACTCCTCTGTCTTCTCTGTTGCCATTCCTCTGGTCTCATTGGTTGGATTTCTTCACTTGTTCTGCGAGGTCAGTGCACAGGCTACAAGGATGAGAAAGATCTGCACGGGTTAATGAGGAATTTGGTGTAATAAACATTAGTAACAGAACAAGCAAGGGATAAATAAAACCTACTGGAGTGTGGTCAGTTTGAGGACTGATTAGCCATGAATAGCAGGATTATCTCATAGGTATTTTAAATAAATGACAAAAGGGTTGTGGTTAAATGTTCACCCCTCTTGTCAACACTTGTCTATCACAGGATGCTAGGCTTTGAACAGTGATGTACATTTTTTTCTGAAATATGGGTGACAATCACAAACAGTATGAGACAATGATTTCTTAATAAAGAAACTGATCTTATGGTCAAAAACATGTTATTTATAATTAAAAGTGGATGGACACTTGAGGCACTGGTGCATTCAGTTTTTGTCTCATCACCATTTTAAATGTACTTTTTTAAGGTAGGAAATGTAATTAACTACATAAGTATTTGATAAACCAATTATTTAAGTAACCTTTGGTATTACAATGTTTCATAAAATGTTTGATTGCAGCCATCTTTTCAATAAGCCCTATTCCGAGGAACTTGGTGCTTAAAAGCATGCTTTTTAAATATGACCCTAGATACCTTTTAAAAACAATATTATACATTTATAGTAGTTTATATCTATGTTGCTTTATACACTTATGATAACACAAATATGAAGATACTGAAATACATTTACAAATACAATTAAAAAGCAGTTACAATTAAACACAAGTAAATAAAATCAGCAAGTTTGCTTCATCTGTGTTGCTTTATACACTTATGATAACACAAATATGAAGATACTGAAATTCATTTACAAATACAATTAAAAAGCAGTTCAACATTCAATTCAACACAAGTAAATAAAATCAGCAAGGTTGCTTCTTTATTGTCTCATTATGCTATTTCATTATATAGATGCTTGACCATGAAATAATGTATTCAGGAGCATTTACCTAATATTTTACTATATCTTGTTTTGATTTAGTCAAAATAAGCTACACATATTTACATTGCCATGCTGTAAGCATTCCAATTTTAATCTTAAACATTAATACTTCCTTCAATAAACTACATATTGTATGTGATGTTAGAAAGAAAAGTTTTATGTTATTCAATTTCCTGAGTGATCACTAATTATGATCTGTGAACTTGAGATAGGTAGCTATGGACTACTTTGAAGGTTTAAAGTTAAAGAGTGAAACAGTCAAATGTCCCACACAAGATGTGCAAGTATGAGCTTCAGTAAGCTAGAGTATCACAAATGTTAACTGAATGCAGTTTAAAGGACTTAACCATGTTTGAGGCAGATTTTGGTAACATTTCCTATGTAAGTAAACTCTCAATTGATTTAAAACAAAAATAAATAATTTAGATAACATTTCTAATAGTCTTAAGACTTGATCAGGTATTCAAGAGTCTAAACTCCTTGTGTGTCCCTCATTTAATCTCTCCCATCCCCCCTACACTCTCCTTTCCGTCCTTCTGGTGTCAATATGGTTACTGTGCATACACTTGTTTTGTATGGTGAATACATTCGTTTCCTATTGTAATGTGAAACACATTATAGACCACCACCCCTTCCTCTCTTGATCCCCCCTCATTCTCTTTCCTGTGAATATATGAGACACACTTAAAAGCACATTAGAGCTCCTCAAGAGCTTGTAATTTCATAAGTGAGGGTTTTCTGCACTGTGCAATGGCTTTAAAATGTGGGGAACACCATAGTGCATAGAAGTTTGAAGAAGCAGGGGAGACATTGAAAATAGATATTAACTCCAAAAGGGAGAATTTTAAACCACAGAAGCCCACCCACAGTGACACTTGACATAAAAATGCACACAAACACACACTGAAACTAAACCCACTTTTTATTGAGATTTTGATATAACATTATTTCAAATACACATTTAAAAACTAACAAATATTACACTTATACATACATTACACAGGATACATACACAGGATACATTATATAAACCTGCAATAATCAATTAAATGTTGAAAACTGAAGCAAAAACCCTGGTTACATTGTCATCACATGACCAATAATTTGGCTGAAGTCGAATATATATTTACAAGTGTGGTGACTTGGTGAATTTGAACTTGAGTCCAAATGTAATAGAAGTAGTAGTGGAAATTGTATTAGCAGAAGTAGTATTAGTATTAGTAGTAGTAGTGGTGGTAGTGGTGGTGGTGGTGGTGGTGGTGGTAGTGTAGTCTTTCTGTCAGTCTTATATAAAAAATATCTAATAACGTTTTATAACAAAATTATAATAATGATTTCTAAATGAACATGTCAGGACATCTGTGCATAAACTGAATTTTAAGAGAAAGCATACAAGTAGTTCTACCAAAAAAATGTGTTAAAGAAGTATAAAGTTGTGTTTTTGAACCAGCATTCTAGAGTTGAAGCTGTTCTGTATGGAGAAATGAGCTAAACTTATTCCAAGCTGGTGTGCAGCTCTGATCAATAGTTATCAGAAAAACAATAAAAAGTTACAGTTACACCAGGGGTCACGCCAGATACTAAAAGCAAATGTTTGTATACTTTTGTCCTTTACAAATATGTAACAATGGGTAATTTTCTTAATAAATAAATTACCAAGTATGAAAAATGTGTTGTTTGTTTAGCTGGGTTCTTTTAGAACTTGTGAGCAAATCTTTTGGGTTTAGGTTAAATATAAAAAATTTGAAGGAGTTCACATTTAAGCATCATATTTTTCAACTAGCTTTTATAAAAAGGCTTAATCTATATCAAGAAATATACAGCTCTTACCAATGGTCTGACTCACCAAGCTATTAATAGGAATTGGATTATTAAGGATTTCCTTGATGGACATTCAGTGCTAAGTTTTGCTGAACTTTTGTTTGCAATTCTGAGCTTTCATTGGAATTTTCATAGTTTTCTGAGTATCCAAATGTTTGTGATTATTCCATTTGTGGGACTATATTATTTTGGTTTGTTTCTTCTTAATAAATCTGTTTTCTCTAGCTCTGCATTTATCACGTCTAGTTTTTAAACCCACTTAGAAATCCTGAGTAAAATTTAAGGGTGTAAAGTGTGCCAAAACATTTTCTGCATCTCTACATGACTTCGAACTAGATTACACTGATATTTATTTTGACCCTACCACATGCATATTGCAGCAGAAAACAAGATTTAATGGACTGTGCAATCCTCTAGGCATCCATTGTCCATTCATTGATTAATGCAGTTTCAGATATGGTTCTACTGTATATGCAGACTGAATCTAAATGTGTTCTGATCACATATACTGTTCAAAGCTCAATTGTGATGTAACAGATGTTCATAGATGATTTGCTGCTTACCAATAAGTTGTAAGTAAAGCAATAATATTTTTTTGTTAACAGTAATATTCTTTACTCATTCTCTCCCATTTCAATCAGCGATAATAAAGTAGTCAAGCATGTTAAAATCTATTCACTCTAACTATTTGCAAGTATTGAACTAGGATAACCAGGATCAAGTAGCTAGCTGTCTGACACCACTTCAGAATCTCAGCATTTATGTTTCTTTTATGTATGTGTATGCATATGTAATGGATAAAAAATTGAAATATCAAATCTTGTTAAACATACAACAATAAACCTCTTTGTATAATCAGCATGATGTGCACATCTGACAGAAAGAACCTATGACTTTGATTATTATTTATTTGAAAAGTGAAAGTGTGTGTAGGCCAATACATTAAGGGTCTGAAGTTAGCCACTGAATGATAGATAGGCGTAATCATTCAGGGAAAATATGGGAAACCTAGGCCCTGTGTAATCTTTAGTGTGCTTTATTGTTTTAGCTGAAGGTGAAGCTTAACCATGCCTCCTTTAATTGTGTGTGTGTGTGTATGTGTACTCACAAAAAGTGTCTGTCTTTGTGTCTGTTTATTGCTTTAGGTGAGAATTTCAACCAATACTTAGAGGCTTGATTACAAAAGGGTAAATTCTTTGTAAATTTGATGAAATATACATTTGATGTTTTTATTGAGATTACTACCCAAAGTGTGTGTATGCGTGCATGCTTGCGTGCGTGCATGTGTGTGTTAGGACAAGAGTTTCAGGAAGCTCCCTGACTTTTTTTTATGTGTTTTAGTTGTAATAAATTAATTTGCTTAAAAGTACTACCTTTGGCATTTAGCTAAATTATGAAACAAAAAACAAAAAACAAACCCCCCCCCCAGAAAAGGTTTATTCATGTTTCAAAGTCTTGCCTCGTGATGTGTTTATTTTTAAAAATAAAGCATTTGCTTTACACAAATTTCTTTAATACAATAGTTTATCTTAAAATAAACAATTGAAAATTTATTTTAACAACATCAGTACTTATCAATATACATTATATTCTATTTTAGTCAAACAAGCTCAAGGCCCTTTGGATGTAAATATACTTTTAAAAGCATTTAAAAGCATTTAGAAGCACTGTTCTAGTGAACAGTGGCTGTTGTTATAGCTGAAAATATTACATAGAATAGATCATGTTAAAATAGTCTAGGGTACATGTAACCAAATTTGGAGTTGGAATGCAATGGAAATGCAAATAATAATAATAATAATAATAATAATAATAATAACAACAAAAACAATAATAATAATAACAATAATAATAATAATAATAATAATAATTTAATTAATTCATTTGAT
>JANDJT010000012.1:23596500-23606844 GCA_024331685.1 Stegophilus panzeri | reverse complement strand
TTTAATGTTGTGAATTCTTTATATTTCTGGATTTCTTGAGTTAATACTGATGTCTGGTGAAAATTTCATGTGAATAGGAAATATATTTTTGGAAAATATATTTACTGAAAAAAATGTTGATGCGTTCAATACTTGTTTCCCCCACTATACAGTAATAATACATGAGGCAAAGTAGTCTCCAGATTTTGTCAAAACAGCTTTTACTTCTTGAAAAGACTCCCAATTCATGTTTCATAAACTTACTCTGTGGAATGCACACCACACAGACCTTGACCACAGGGGGCCGAAGAGCAACGTTCTTTTTAAACATTTTCCCAAAAAGCACACATATGAGAACAAATATAGGACATCACTGATAAACATGACTCATTGCACATCATGTGTGATCCCTCTGTTTAACATGTATTTGATAAACTGTATTGGAAGATGCAAGCATATTGAACACTTGAGGCTTGATATTCTCAAAAAATTAGAAAATGTGAAACAAATGTAAACAAATTGCATGTAACTGTTCTAGAAATCTACAAAGAAGATTGACTTTCAATCTCTACAATATCAATTTAGCTAAAATATAGAGTATGTTCATGTTGGCTTATTTTTTTTTTTTTAATCACACATACAGTGTCATCCCCCCCCAAACACACACACACAAACACACACAAATCTATGTCAAAGAAGACTATTTATTCATATGCTGAAATGTGTGAATAATAACAATAAAAAATAAAATAAAATCTGAAATAGAGACATGGTTATGACAGAAATAAAATAGGCAGTGTGGTACAGTGCATACGGAGGATTTTCAGACTCTTTCAAGTATTCCACATTTTAGCAGGCTTCAAAATTGATTCAAATTATTCATTTCTCATCAATCTACACACAACACTCCACAATGACAAACGTGAAAAAAGAGGTATTGGGAATGTTTTGTAAATTTATTAAAAATTAAAGACTGAAATATCTTATTCTTATTCTTATTATTCTAAGTGCATATGTATTCAGACCTTTGTTAAAGTAGATATAAAATGTCTACACACTCCTGTTAAAATGGCAGGTTTTTGTAATGGAAAAAAATTAAACCAAGATGTCAGAACCTCATCTACCTTTAATGTGAAATTTTAACCTACTAATTGAAGTGAAAAACAATAAGAATCATTTTAGGGGGGGGGGGAATACAATAAACTTGTTGCATAAGTGTGTACCCCCCTAAACTAATACTTACTGTAGTTGAAGCAGCTTTGTATTTTATCACAGCATTCAATCTTTTTGGGTAAGAGTCAATCGGTTTGACAGATTTTGACATAGCAATATTTTGCCATTCGTCATTGAAGAGCATTCTAACTCTGTCAAATTGGCTGGGCATCCCCTGTGCACAGCCCTCTTCAGGTCACCACAGACTTTTGATTGGATTCAGGTCTGGACTCTGGCGGGGCCATTCCAAAACCTTGAACTTGTTTTGGTGAAGCCATTCCTTTGTTGGTCTGGAGGTTTGCTTTGGGTTGTTGTCATGCTGAAAGGTTTAATTCCTTTTCATCTTAAAGGTACACTATGTCATTTTTTTTTGTTCAAAATGAACAAAATTGAAATAATGAGTAAGTACATCATAAATTCATCTTCCAAACCATGTTTATGTTTTACTCTGATTCACTAATGGCATACGCCATTCACCCCTGTGCGTGTCTCGTCATATCCATAAACAGAGAAAGTAGCTCTGGCTACTTTGTCATGCGTAAGGTGTGGGAGTAGCGTAGGTTAGTTGTCACAACAGGCGAGACCATGGACCATGCAAAACGGCAACCCTCCAGAAAATATCCATTTTCCCTCATACTGACCGGTGCCGCGAGCCATATTCATCCGCCATATTCATCCATATTCATTTTTCTTCCACAAAATGCATGCAGTTTTATTTTTTAATTAAATAGGGCCAAAACATACATAGTGTGCCTTTAAGTGTTTTAGCAGAAGCCTTAAGGTTTTGCATCAATATTGACTGGTATTAGGAGCTATTCATTATTACCTCCATCCTGATTAAAGCCCCAGTTCCAGCTGAAGAAAACAGCCCCAAAGTATGATGCTGCCACCACCATGCTTCCCCGTGGACATGGTGTTCTTTTGGTGATGTGCTGTGTTTTTTGTGCCAAACATATCTTTTGGAATTATGGCCAAAGGTTCAACTTTGGTCTCATCAGACAATAACACATTATTCCACATGGTTTTGGGAGATTGGATATATATATATTTTTTTTTTTGTTGTTGTTAAAAAAGGCTTCCGTCTTGCCGCCCTACCCAATACCCCAGAGATATGAAGAATTTGTGAGATTGTTGTCACATGTAGGGAGCAACCAGTACTTGACAGAAATTGCTGCAATTCTTTTAATGTTGCTGTAGGCCTCTTGGCAGCCTCCCTGACCAGTTTTCTCCTGATCATCTCATAAATTTTAGAGGGACGTCCTGTTCTTAGTAGTTTCACTGTCGTGCCACATTTTCTCCACTTGTTGATTATTGTTGATTACAGTGTTCCATGGTATATCCAATGCCTTTGAATTTTTTTTGTAACCATCTCCTGACTGATATTTTTCAACAGTGACGTCCCGTACCTGCTTTGTAAGCTAGTTGTGGTTCATGGCTTTTCCAGTTTCATGTTACCAAGAAGATGTCAGGAAAAATCTATAGGAACAGCTGTACTTTATTTTAGTCACTTTTATTTATGGCAGGTGTATGCTAATTAGTATTTAACATGAGTTTTAAAGTGATTGGTTGCTTCTGAACACTGCCACATTCCCAATTCTAAAAGGGTGTGCACACTTATGCAAGCTGTGCATTGGAAGTTTTTTTTGTTTTTCTTTTTTTCCACAAAAAACATTTATGGGTGTTTGTCACTTGATATTTATATGTTGCAATTTCACAATAAAGGTTAAAAAGGTTCGGACATGATTTAACTTTGTTTTTCTTTTTCTTTTCTTTTTTTACATCACAAACAACTGTCATTTTAACAGGGGTGTGTAGACTTTTTATATCCACTGTATGACATTCCCCATTGGGCTCTGGTGCATCCTACTATTTCAAGTGGTCCTTGAAATGCTTCTACAACTTCACTGAAGTTAAAGAAGTGCCTGACTGAACTGATTGGACATAATCAAGAAAGGCACACATGACCCATCTGTCTATATAAGGTCTTACAGATAAAGGTGTATGTCAAAGTGAAAACCAAGCCATGAGCTCAAAATAACTGTCCATAGACATGTGAGACAGGATTGTGTAAAGTCACAGATCTGGGGAAGGATGTAAAAGAATTTCTGCAGCATTCAATGCACTGGAGAGCATGGTAGCCTCCATCGTTCTTAAATGGAAGAAGTTCGGAACCAGCAAATATCTTCCTAGATCTGGTTGCCCAGCTAAACTGGGTAATACGGGATGAAACGAGCCTTGGTCAGACAGGTAACCAAGAATCCAATGGCCACTATCATTCAGATCCTCAGTGGAAATTGTAGAAGCTTACAGAAGGATAACCATCAGTGCAGCACTTCACCAATCAGGCTTTTATGGTAGAGTGGTCAGACAGAAGCCATTCCTCACTAAAAGGCACATTAGACCCACATTGGATATTTGTCAAAAGGCACCTGAATGACTCCTAGACAGTGAGAACAGTGCGATGAAATGAAGATTGAACTATATGGTCACAATTCCCAGTGGCATGTATGGAAGAAACCAGGCACTGAGCATCACCTCATTAATACCATCCCTACAGTCAAACATGGTGGTGGCAGCATCATGCTGTAGGGATATTATTCTGCAATAGGGACTGGGATAGAAGGAAAAATATATGCAGAAAAATATGGACATCAGGAAAACTCTGTGAAAATCCTTGAGTGGTCAAACCAGAGTCTGGACCTGAACTCAGTAGAGCATATCTAGAAAGATCTGAAAATTGCTGTGCACCAATGCTCCCCATCCAACCTGTCTGAGTTCGAATGATTCTACCAAGAAGTATGGGAGGAACTTCCTAAAGAAAGGTGTGCCACGCTTAGGATCAAGCCCAAGAAGACTTGAGGCTGTTATTGCTGCCAAAGTTGCTTTAGCCAAGTACTAAGTGAAGGGTCTAAATACTTATGTGAATGAGACATTTCAGTCTTTTATTCCAAAAACCTGTTTTTACTTTGTCATTGTGGAGTATAGTGTGTAGATGGATGAGAAAAAATGAGCCGAATCCATTTTAAGATGAAAACATAACATATGGAAAACATGAAAAGGTTTCAGCCCACTGTCCACATGCATGTAAATATGCACTACTAATAAACGCAGGCATTGTATACTTGTGTAATTGGGACTGGTGATTGAATGAGAAAATATTTCTCCCAATGGTTCTTCAATTAAAACCTCTCGAGATTATAGTGTGCACCATACAATAACTGATATGTATAATAAATAAATAAATAAATAAAGTTTTAATGCAAAACCCAGGCATGACATTCATTTTGTTGTTCCTCCTGTACTGCAGCTGATACACAGATTAGAGTTGTTAAGAATGTTAATACATGAGTTAACATTAAGAATGCGAACATCTTTATGGTTACATGAATGGTTTAGGTGTGCCAGAGCACATACGGTAACCATATTAAAGAACATTTCTGATGGATTTATCACTGATTTTATTTTATTGTTAAACTTTGTTACAAATCATCAGCTCTAAACAACCTCAACTCTCAAAGTACCATATAATCTTGACATGCAGTACTTACAGGAACACATTATCTCTGTGGTGGGAATGTCAAGGCATGGCCTGATTTTATCAATCACAGTCAGTGCCAACAGAGACAAACGTGTGAAGATCAGAGAAAGGAACAGGACAAGTCATAGCCTGCATAACAGGCAGTACCCAGATGGAAGGTGCAGAAAAACTGATGTCTTCAATTCGGGAGAAACTATGCCAGATGGGATTTGTCCACTGAATAAACTTCTACTACATTCTACATTTAGAAGTTTTAGGCTTCACAAACAGTTTTATTCCTAAGTCATTCGCAGGAGCATTTATAGAAGAAATCTGGTATTCATGAAAATCCTGTGGCTTTTTTAAAAAAAATGCTCATATCCTACTCGAGTGTACATACATTTAAACATAAGAACACTAAAAATTTAAACCCTGATTAACCAGCTTCAACTGATATAAATTGTTTTCATGTCAATCCATTTACATTTCACCTTACTTAATTCTATCTAATTCACGTTTATTACAATTTTGCTCCAGAGTTTTGCATTTCAGGTGCTGTTAGCCTATCAAATAATTATTTTAATTTTTTTTGCACAGATGGGAGCCAAAATAACATTCACTTCTATCCCTGAGAAGGTCTATTTTTGCCTTTTGCTTGTCATTTCAGCTGGATGAGCTTTGCCTTTTATGGAGCTTTGTGAGCATCAGCTGTGCATTGTGCACCTGGTAATTTACGGGTGATTGGCATTTTTCGACACACATACACAGATCCACTATTATATTAAAACCACTGAAAGGTGAAGTGAATAACACCTCGAAATTTACAGAATTTAAATGATCTGCTGCTAATATCTTGGTGCCAGATACCACAGCACACTTTCAGAGGTCTTGTGGAGTTAATGCTTTGACAGGTCAGAGCTGTTTTGGCAGACTACAGGAGACCTACACAGTATTAGGCAGGTGGTTTTAATGTTATGACTGATTGGTGTAGTCGAGTATGAAGAAAAATCAGCATTTCTGAATAGTTTGTAAATGCAGCTGAAATTTGGCTTACACAAGCAATTACACACAACTTTCCTAAAACATTGATAAGGAACACCTGTTATAAGGAACATTGTTCTCATTGGACCAAGCTTTGCTCAACCTCAGATCAGAGTGAATTGGTCAACGGAACTCAGCAACAGTGACTCGGGAGGAAAAGTGCACTTGTTGCCCACTGATGGCCCTCATTAACAGTACACTGAGTGCTATTGCTTTTGCTCCCTGCACAATTTCAAAGGCAAGCTTCCAGCTGATTTCAAACATAATCTCTCAGACAGTGCCAGCAGACCAGACAGCAAGGGGTGGTTATGTACATATCATTGCAGTGATGTCCTTGTTCACTCACCACACCGTCAACCTGACTTCCAGAGAAATGTGTGGGGGAGACAAATGCATACTATAAATGTAAAAGAAAAGAATTTATAATCAAAGAAAACATTTATTTGCTTTAATAATGCTATAAAATGACAGGTTACTTACTGTATGTGATATGTCTTATTCACATATACATTTTCAATGTAAAGTTTAATTTGTAAAGCAGTCTTTGCGGTGTGAATATTGACAAGTTAATAACTAAAGTCACCTAAACTTCTACATGCCATATGCTAAACACTAAACTGTAAACGTTTGCATGGAGTGATTGCACTGTGCTGATGACCCATTTAAAAAAGTACTGCCGCCCCCTGCTGGTGGTGCAAGATATTCTCATTAGAGTCACATTCCTCTACGCACGAGTTACAATATTAAAAGTCACTTCCGACTTATTTTGTAGACACAGGAAGTGTGGGTGTAGGAAAGGGAATCCTGTACAAGGTAACTGAAACTCAGGCACAGCAGTCCTACCAAACCTAGAGCACACAACTAAAATGTGCAGCAAATAAAACCCTTCTAAAGATCACAGGACTTCCAACAAAAAACAGCTGTAAATAAACAGCTTTATAGAAGATTGAATATTGATCAAATAACACAAAATACCTAAAACAATTAACATAATTCAACATTTTATTCTTGTATGTACAAATCCAAGAACGTACTGTACAAACTTTACAGTTTACATGAAGACAATGCCCCTCTCCATTGAACAAAAAAAAAAAATCTCTCAAGACACTATACACATATATACACGGTTGTGTCATCACACCAATCCGCCACCTACACAGGCCCCCCCCCACAAAATACAAAAACCATAGCAATGCCGACAACCCGGTGAAATTAATGTAAGGATGACATATTATTCAATTTCAGTGAAGCGTGCAAACATGGCTTTCCTCACAGCATCCTTGTAGGTATCTGAGGCTGAGAGGGTGTAATTACTGCCTTTGGTACCCAAACCTGCCCCCTTTGTTCTCATCTGGGCCTGTAGGTTAAGACAAAAAGAAAATGATGTGAATTTGATCAATAAAGTTTCTCCACAGAAAAAAAGAAAAGAAAACTAAGCAGAATACAGTTAAGAACACATAAGCTGACCTCAATAGGTGCTGTGATGCCTTGCTGATTTCTGCCAAGCCCTTTTCCTTCCTTCCAGCCCATAGCCTGCAACATCTTATTGCCAATGTTGTCACTGTTCAGGCCATCCTTTGTGGGCTGCTCATAATTCCTGATGAGAGAGGGTGGATTTATTTATATGCTTTTGTTTCAAACAGACATCTATAATTGAAAAGCGAAGTTTTATCCAACAGGGTAAAAGTTAGTGATCTGCCTGTTATTGTTGGCAAGGGGTGTTAGCTTACACTACTGGTGCAGGCTGCGTGAACTTCCTCTTCTTAGGCGCTGGAGGCTCGGGAATGCCATACTTCTCTCTCCTCTCAGCTGCCCTGTCTCTGTACTTCATCTGCATACAGGAAACAATATAAATGACTAGGTTTATATGGAAAATGTTTAAATGGAAACTATTGTGTTTATTACAGAAAACCCTCCACTCTAAGGAGAGGGAAAAGTTGTGCGTGTGTGTACATATACAGTGAAGCTCAAAAACCTCAGTCTCTTTCCTCTCCAACTCCTCCAGCTCTGCTTCACTTAACTTAGATCTTCTGTGAACCTCCAGGTTTTGCTGGGGGGGATTATTGGAGACAGAATAAAAGCCACCACATAAGATGTACATTTCTGGCTTTAGAGCTTTATGCCAAAACCAAGGTGAGTGCAAGTACCTTGTGCAGGTCTGAGAGCTGCTGATGGCGGATTAGGGCTTCCTTACTGGGGAACTGTCTCCTGCACAGCAGGCAGGCCATTTTTTTCCAGTCTGTCAATTTGTCCTCCTTTTCCTCACCCTCTGGAGCCTCCTCAGGCTCACTGTCTCCACTATAGGCTGCCACAAGTCCCACCTGCAAAATTAACCTCGCTGGAATTACAAAACTGAGGGACAGTTGGGAAAAAAACAAAACAACAGTTTTATGAATGCAGAGAGTACAAAAGAACTAGCCTTTGAGGATGAACTTTCCTCTTCGGCAGTCTTCACTGCCTCCGATACAAGCCTCTCCAAACCACCCGCCTGCTACAAACAAAACACAAACATGCATTTAGTTTTCATAAACATCAGTAAACCCACTTGCAAACCTGCTGATCTTATGCTTCTGACTGGAAGGTTACCTTCTTCTCAAACAGTGTGAAGCCAGCATCTGCTGCTGCTGCCTCTTTCCTCTCTTCTTGGCTGATGGGTTGGAAACTGCTCTTGAAATTTTCCTTCTGCTTGTTCAGACTTTTAGCCCAACGCTCCATATCCTTTGCAATCTAACATACAAAGAGTCATGCTGCAGGACTTAGCTGTGTGAACAAATACCCTGTAACTTCTTGCTCAGCAGAAATAGCTTCCATTGTGGATTTAAAAAAAACAAAACACATTAAAACAAAAAAAGCAACCTGTTGAGCGGTTTTGCTTTTGGGCTTCTCCTTCTTCTCCTTGCTCTCTTTAGCAGAAGTGGAAGAACTAGAAGCAGTGCTGCTGCAATCGGTTGCAGGAACGTATGCCTGCTTCTCACTGTCCCAGTATAGGTACTGCTGCGTGTATGAGTTATAGTAGTACTGCAAAACAACAGTTATTTCATTAAATCTACTAAAAATATTCTGGTCTCTCTATTGCAAAAGATTATTAAAAAACAAACAAAAACAGATTCAAGGCAACCTACATGTGTGTTGGGGTCATAATAGAGACCTGTTTGAGGGTCATAGTAATAGCCAGACGACTCATCGAACTGGTAAGTGGAAGTATCGGGGGCAGCTGAAAATAAATAACTGAGTAAGGAAATACACTTTTTTTTTTTTCCCAAAATGGCAAATCTGTACTGATCAATCTTCACACTGGCTTCAGTGTGTATTTAGCCTTACAAGTTTTAACATCTGAAGTGGGAGCTGCAGAATTTGCTGTAGTTGTGGCAGATATGGCTACTGTAGAGGTTGCAGGGGCTGAGATGGTGGCAGCTGCTGTGATAGTTGCAGTCTGCATTGTCTGCAAAGTCTTGCACAAGGACACGCCCACTGTCAAAATCAGGGATACAAATACATGGAAAAATCAAGCCATAGGAAGGGGGGGCAGCCTTACCTGTGTGGCTGGCTGGCTGATAATATGGGGTTGATAAACCTGAGCACCCTGTGAGATGACCACTGCTCCAGCTGTTGGGAGAATTTTCATTCCAGGAGCAGCTACACACAGGCAACCAGTGTCAGGCTTAGTGCTGGAAACAGCTCCCTAAAATCCTCAAGTAGTTACCCCCAAACTTGCATTAACAGAACTTTGGATTGCAAGTAGTCAAGTTTTAGATTCCCTAGTCTGATCTGACAACAGTGAGCATATAGTTAGCCCCGTTTTTAAAATAAGACTAGACATGCTGAAATCTAGGAACATTTAGGAATATTTAAATCTACATGTAAGGTAGAATAGTTACGCTAAAATGAGAAACATGTCCTCAGGTGCATGAAATAAACAAATTTATTTATTTTTTAAAATCCAACACAGAGGCTGTCTGCACACTGAATGAAAACCAGACCACAAAAGGTCTATCTATCTCTCTCTCTATATCTATATATGTCTATATCTATCTATCTATAGATATATATCTATATCTATATATCTATATCTATATGTATGAGGGAAGACCACAATGAAAAAACGATCAGTCACAAAACTGGAGTTGTGCATCCACGGCTGTTGATTGAACATTGAAGAATGATCTCATAAATGTACTTGGATGATAGAAAGATCAGGGTCACAGAATTTTCCATTTCAAATAAAGGCATGCTATGGAAAAATTATCAGCATCCATAGCCTACTGTGAGAAAATGATCACAGTCCAGTCACATGACCGAAGTCAGCCAATAGGCTTTGAGTAATGGCGGACGCCCAGCTGAGTGAATTTCATTGTTAACTTACTGTCAAAGTTCAACATATCTCATTAGTAATTGCTCTCAGCAAACTTCAGTACTAGATCAAACATGTCACATAAGAAATACAACGACATTCAGTGTCTAAAAAAGTTTTGTGGACGACTCAGTCAAGCTTTTTTTGATGAACTCCCTGTAAATGACAATTGTGGATAATATTCAAGTTGAGATTGATGTATAATGTATATTCTGTGAGTTTTCAGTATTTAAGTGATGTTGAT
>JANDJT010000012.1:23568373-23586744 GCA_024331685.1 Stegophilus panzeri | reverse complement strand
ACTGTGAACACCATACCAATCTCCAGTGGAGCACGAGCAGGGTTTCTCCAAACTCAATCTCATTTGTAGCTCGCAGCATGAATCCCTTCTCATCCCCACCATTTCCTCTTTGATGTTTTTGATCATCGTGGGTCCACCGCTTACAATCCAGAGGCATTTGTGCGCTCATGGATATGTAAGAGACACAGGGAAGAGTAGGAGGACATTGACATGACAGCTTTGTGGAATATTTTGTGTTAAGTAAGACGATTTTTTCATGATTTTGTTGTGCAGTTAATGTATGAAACGAAGCGTTGTTTACGAAGTGCTTTGGGAAAATGTGTTTTATAGCTAATTGAGGTGAGAGCACGTAAGCTGATAGTTTTCCTTTATGCTGAGAATACTCACTGCTATAAACTCGTTATGTCACATTACAAGTGTGAACAATTACATAGGCCTACCTATCAGCACTGAATATCGTTGGCTACGTGAGACTCTAGAAGCACTTTTAAGTGTTTGTAAATTCAGGGACTGGGACCTTTCGCGTGCCGGATCACTGCCCTCTTATTGTTCAGGGACCTGCGGATTTAGAAATTAAGCAATGGGCAACATCTTAGCTTTATTATTGATCAGAAACACAGACTATAGCACATAACCTATATTATGTTTTTATCTTTGACTTTAATTAGTTGCCAAGTGCTTTTCATCCCACCAGGATTATATCCGTATCAAAGGTTAACAAAATATTTTGGATTCAATATTTCTTTAGTCTAAATACTGAATGCAAGATAAACAAGCCATAAAAGATTATAGTCTTAAGCATTAACTGTCATTAATGAATTAATTTTTATGTAGCCTTTTTTTTTTTTTAATTAAAAAGGCTATTGATTGCACAGGGAGATGTTGGCTTTCTATGGCATTGCTGCCTGTCGCACCTCCTCCAGTGCCCATAGGATTACCATTTTCCTTGCCACCATGCCTAAGGTTGTAGCAAGTTCCACTGGCACTGTTAAAGCATGCTCAGTGCTGCTGTTTCCATATGGTTTCCTCTTGTTGCACCAAATACCATTCAGGCATGCTTGCCTAACACAACCAGAGCCATACAGACCTTCCCAGTGACTAGGGCTGTAAAAAGCCCCACTAGCACTGTTAATGCATGCTCAATGCCCCTGTCATCAGCCGGGTACCACCGCTCAACAAAGTTTCTCTCCTTTAACCCCAGAACGTCTCTTGGTGGCGGAGCAGTGGCAGGGACGTCTCTCTGCCACCCCCTGCAACTAGACCTTGGGTTAGTTGTTACTACCCCAACACTTCTCCTTTCTCCTCACCCAGAGCCAAAAGCTGCTTTTCTCTGACACTTCATCCAGGTTTTTCAGGGCGTTCCTCTGGTTTGCTCCAGTTACTCCAATATCCCTCAGGAGGTGAACAGTTTATGTTCCAACAAAGCCACGGCATATCCTACTTCTACCGGGTAGATGATGGTTCTCCAGCCAACCTCCTTACACTCAGCGACAAGATCGGAATACTTCAGCAACTTCCTCTAAAAAGGCAGATTCTATTCCTTCCTCCCACGGGACAGTTAGCTCGACGAGGAGCACTGTTTTGGCCCACTGGACCGCATCACTATATCAGGATGGATACTTGTGTTGGTGATCTCCCCAGGGAACTGGATCTTCCTCCCAAGATCGACTCTCATTCTCCGTTCCTACGTGAAAGGAACTTTCCTTGATGGAACTCTTGGTGTGGCGCTTGTGTTGCCCCCTCCTTCTCTGACTTATTGGATGTGCTGACACCCTGGTGGAGGATGACCTCTGCTGATGACCTGTCTATGCTCCTCCAGCACCTCTGCCAATCTGCTTAGGACTTGATCATGTCGCCACTTGTAGCACCCTAGGGAGATTGTAACCTTCCAGCTTGATAAGATGTGCTTGAAACTTGCATTTGCTACAGAGGGGGCAGCATTCTTCCTGACCAAACCATTGGTGCAGGTTCAGTGGGCTAGGGATTGTGATGTATGTTGCCTTGATAAGAATACTAAGCCTCGCCTATGGAATTTTCCACAGGCCCACCATGCTGATGTTTCTACCGACAATGCCTTCCCATGTTGTCCTGCCCCCATGTCGTCCCTGTGATATAGTTTTGATCTTATTGCGCTCGTCCTCCTTCCTTGTCACCTCAGACACTGCCAGTTTTTTCCTGCTGGCCTTGGACCACACCCACGGAGCTTCTCCCCACCCAAGACCTATCCTTCCCATCTGGACTCTGCCGATGATCTCTTGTGTTGCAGCGTGCTAACTGCCAGATTGACTTCAGCTTGGGCTTTCCACTTGCGGCCCGTGTGGACCTGGACATTTGTACTCAGTACTGCCTGGTCATTAGATTCTCTCAGCTCCAACACTAGCCCAGTCTTCTCCTGCTTGTAGTCCATGCTGATGGATTGCAGCGGCAGCTCTAAGATGTTCTTCACAAACAGACCAGTGTCAGATGAAAGAGTTGGCTTTCCCATCCATCTTGCTTACTGCGGACAAGGGGAAATGGCTACAGTATATACTCATATATATATATATATATGGAATTTGGATGCCACGTCAGCACCTTGACTCCTTTGTCATATTCCTCAAACCATTCCTGAACAATTTTTGCAGTGTGACAGGGCACATTATCCTGCTAAAAGAGACCACTGCCATTAAGGAATACTGTTGCCATAAAGCTGTGTACTTGGTCTGCAACAATGTTTAGTCAGGTGCTACATGTCAGAGTAAGATCCACATGAATGCCAGGACCCAAGGTTTCCCAGCAAAACATTGCCCAGAGCATCACTGTGCCTCCGCCGGCTGACTTCTTACCAGTTAACACTTAGTTTGTGCTCTTCTTTTTCTTTTTTAGCAACTACGGAGGATGCGGACATTATCATGGGAGTTAAAAGGGGCGGGAATACACCCTGAATGGGACAGGACAACACATGAATGGGAAGTGCTCACACACACACACACACACACACACATTCATACCTAATGCCAGTTCACTTACAGGCGTGTTTTTGGACAGTGGGAGGAAACTGCAGAACCAAGAGGAAACCCACATGGGCTTGGGGAGAATATGCAGAGAGACTCCACACAGACAGCAGCCTGGCCTCAGCATCAAACCAGAGACCCTGGAGCTGTTGAGCAGTAGGATTTAGGAAAGTAAAGAAAGTATTCATTACTGTGCATTAATTACTACTGTGCACAAATGACATCATGTGAAAATATCTTGAATATAGTCAAAGTGACCTAGTATTTCCTATGATAAGTTTACAATAAACAAAATAGAAGATTAAACTTATTTCTAGACTTTTGTTTACTAATTTCAATCTTGAAATTGTCTTGTTCTATTGGCAGATCATTCGGTAATTTTAAGCATTTATTTCTAGAAAGAAGCAAAAAAAAAATTATTTAAAAAAAGTCAGCAAAACAGGAAATGCTAGACTAGATACAGTAAATTTTTATATATATTTTTGCAGTGTATTAATTAATTTTCATTTTCTAATTAGGAGAACCTTATTGAACCTTGTTGAATCTCAAACTGCTGAGATTCCATATTAACACATTAGAAGTTAAATTGTTAAATTCTGGGTAAAAATCATTTGTTTATTTGCTCCATCATTCCTCTTCAACAAGGGTTCCTTGAACGTTTAGTGGGGACAGATGCCATGAATTAGGAACACTTTGCTCCAAAAAGACCTCAAATTACATAGTGTTGGTGGCTAATAACAGGAGCAGTGTTTGTTTGTTTGTTTTTTAAATAAATAGTCTCTCTTTGTTCATATAACTGATTTCTGGTTAATTCAATTATACCCCACAATTTTTCAATTTTTCCTTTTGTTTCCTTTGGCACTTCTTATCAAATTCAGTCCTGTATCTGAAAACCTGAACTGGTTCATAGTGACATCAATGTTTGGAAAAGTGCCATCAGTGGGAAAGATTTAATATTTGAAAGGTGGATGTATACCTATATTTGGTGCAGTGGAATCCCACCAGCTTGCTAATTCTCTATTTTTCTAAGAGATAGAGGCCATCCTTTCCTTGGATGTGACTGTTTAATAAACAGTCTCTATTGCATTTGGTCTTAATATAAACTGTGAGGAGGTTGTGCTGCATGTTTCTGTGTGCAAACATAAATCTTTAATGCCATTTGCAAGGTCACCGAATACATGTCTTGGACTATGCTTCCATACAGAATCTCTCCAGATCCTTCAAATTTCGAGGTTCAGTAAAAATAGTTCATTAAAATCAAGAATAAGTTGAGACCATCGTGGAAGATGTAAAAGGACCATGAGTTCAAACCTACTGACGTATGTGATTTCATGTCATGCTAGACTTTATCATAGATCTGCCTTCCTCTCATGGCCAACCTACCATAATAATAGTAGACCATCTCTTTGCAAAGACCCTCTGGCTCATTCTGCTTCCTGTCCTACCCACACAAGAACTTCCGTTTCAGCATGCATTCAGATGCTTCAGTATTCCAAAGGACATTGTGTCAGACCAAAGACAACTATTCTCAAGTATGTAGGCATTTATGGTAAATCTGTGGGTGTGTCTTAGTTTGGCCTCAGGCTAGCATCCCCAAGTTAAAAGAACCCCTCCCTTTTCATTTAACCACCCAGCTCACACCTTTCCAACAACAAAAGGAATACATTAAAAACTGATAGGAAATATTTGGCTATACATCCAATAAAACAAGAAAAAATACAAAGCTTTAAACCTGCTCTTTGGAATACACACAAAAGAAGCTAGTTGTGGAACTACTTGTGTAATCTGAAGATGACTGAAGTGTGTGTATGAGTTTTAGGAGTGTAACAGTTTGAAATGTTTACATATAACTTAAATTAAGCCTAAAACTATCGCAGACTCATAGTGTCACAATATTAATCAAGCACAATTTTCACATACTGGTTGTGAAAATGAGAAGTATTACAAAAACCAAAGGAAACAAAAAACGGTCAAATACCTAAATTGTTCTTATTTTCTTTTATTTGAGATTGTCACGTAATGGAGACTGAGACGGAAGCAAGTGCAGGTATGGCAGTTTAATCAAAGAGCAACAAGTCCAAAGGATAAGGCAGAAGACAATAATCATGAACTTGCAGAGGTCAGGTGATCAGGCAAACAGCACAAACAGGTCAGGGCAAAGAGACAAAGTCATAAACATAAGCAGGGTCAAAACACCTGAATTAACAGACACGATATAATACTTGGTAACGACAGAGACGAGGCACTGAGCATATACTTCGCAAAGATTAAGTGTTTGAACAGTCTCTTATGTGTTGTGTGATTGTGAGTGTAAATTGGATGCAGGAGTGCGTGATTAGAATGAAGGTGTGTTCTGGGAATTGCGGTCCATGACGGCCATGTTTGTAGGCCGCAGTGCAGGATGGGAAATGTAGTCACTGGTTTGATGTGATATGACAACAATCAACCTTTCCATAAAATCTCTGACATCTCTTGTCAGTATTTATGAGACTGTCATAAGCTGAAAGAGACAGTGAAGTCAAGTTCAATTCATTAGAGTTTTGTTCCTTCTGTGCATTTGATAGCCATCATGTAAGATAAAGTTATGAACAGGCCAATAATGGCAACAGAAGTAGTAATGAAATGTGTTTACAACAGTAGCAAATTATATGACCTGTAGAAACAAAGATTGCTGTAGTATGAGATGGCCAGATAGATTTGGGTCTAATTATGTGTACATTTCATTATTTATACTGTATTTTAATGTGGTTATGTAAATATTAAAAGATAAGAAAGAATTGCAAAGACATGGGACCCTGGTGCTGTGAGATGACAACATGACCCTCTGCTTTTTGTTACCATTAACAGTTCTTGTTTATATTGAAGAATTTTGCACTACAGCCACTTTGGGAGACGAACTTGGCAGGCCAAACACAACCATATTTCGTCTAATGTAACTTGCAGTATATAACTTCAAAGAATAGCATTACTGAATCAGAAGAGTAAATGTATTCATGAATGTTCTTGTGCTGTACGTTTCACTGGAAAGTCTATCATCACAACTGTTTGGCCAAGTATAATGTGCATCCAAGGAATTTGATTCAGTTGATAAGCTCTCACTGTGTTCGTAGTCATTTCAATAAGATAACAAAAACTAGGAACCAAACACAAAACAAAACACAAAGCACTAATATACAAAGTATTTTTTTTTTTTAAATACACAATGCTGATAGTAATGTAAATAGTACAGAAAAACATAATGGTGATAGTAATCAGTAAATGTAAGTAGTAATAGTAAAATGAAGGCAAAGTTAGAGCTGTTGGATTTGGTGCAAGTTTTTCTGATTCATATATCTGGTCATCATAGGTACTGCAGATCTGGCATTATGCTACACCTAGTTTTTTGTTGGTCATGCAGTGCAGTTTGTTTAGGCATGTGTTGTTTTTTTCTAGCCACACATATAATGTTGGCCAGTTAGTTTAGTTTAGAACCGGGTTGTGGCTTGGTCATATGTTGTATGTATGTATATTGTTCTCCAATGTGTTCTGCTAGCAAGTGAATGTTATATTGTTGAGGCCGAGGTGTTAGTTTTGTTCTGTGGATTGTACGTGGTGTTGTGACATTGATATATTGAATGGTGAATCAGTGCCAGTATGAGCATAACTATAGGTTTTAAAGTGACCTTGAATATCAAGGCAATATATTATTTTTATTTTTATTTTTAATTAAAACATTATTATTTACTTATTGTTTGGACTTAGCTAGCTAGCTACCATTCACTGACTGTTTTTTTTATTTTATTTTTTTACTTTCTGCAGTTAGTGTGTGTTCTCATAGCTTACTGTTCAGATAGCTAACTATACAGTCCGGTTTTAGATTAACTTTACAAAACAGATAGAGGTGTATTAATGGGGTACTTTTTACATTTTTGCCATGATACTGATATCAGAGCTCTAGTTATTGGCCATTACCTCATACTGATCAGATACTGATATCCTCTCAAGGAATTGAGCTGACTATCTACAACACTCTGCTGCTAAAGTGTGTGAAATGTCAGTGGGACAATGCCAGAATGCTTAGGACAAGTGTTCTGTTTTAATGTGGCGGATTTGTGTCTTGTCAGATATCACAGGCATTCACTGCATGAAATACAGTAATACATCAATGGATCAGCTCTGTATATATGTAAAATTTGAAAAATGTTGTGAAAAATTGTATGAAATTTAATCTTTCTTTGAACTATTCCTTTATTTGCCTGGTGAATGACTTTGAATTCCATGTGTCATTGTTGCCTGGAGAAGAAAGGTATTGGCTTTGTCATTTGAAGAAGAGAAATCATGTATGTGTTATTTTCTTCTAGCAAATCTTCTAATTTCAGAAACATTTATGCATGGTTTTCATCAGTTTTTGGTTGTTGTTTTTTATTTTGCACACTTTTGACATTGGACATCAGACTTCATTTTCACATCACAGTTTACCCAGGATAAAAAAAATATAAAAGTGAGTTCCTAACATTAAAGCAGTCAGTTAAGAAGTCAGTCAGGATTTCGCTGATTTTTTTTTGTGATTGCTGCGAACAAAAATGCTTGATTTTGATGCTTTTTTCCCAAATATGTGATGGAATTTGGGGAGTTTTTTGTGCATTTTTTGCAGAAAACTACTTGAATTGGTGAGATCGCAATTGCATGAAATTGTTTTGCACGGTCTTTCACAGTGATGCTTGTTGGTAAATTTGACATTTCAGCACGTGAATCAAAGAGGTCTTGACTGTATGTGCGTTGTGATGACATCACATGACACGTCTTCCCAAATCTGCAGTAATTCTGAAAAATTGCAAGCTCCTGTGAATATTGCAGAGTTTCCATGATTTTGCATTAATTTCTGATTGCAAAATTGCAAAATCCTGGAGGGACTGAGAAGAGTAGATTTAGTAGATTTAGTAAGGGGACACTGGGCAGGATGGAGAAGTGTGTATAATAAATATGCTATATCACTAATAATAAACTATGTATAACTATATATAGGACTGAGGGATACAAATAAACTAAGTGTCAGCAAATGTAAGTGTCAATTGCAGTTTTTATGCAATTATAAAATGATATATTTCAGTTTTTTTTATTCTCATTAGAGGATTATCTTTTGAAGTGTAGAGTTTATCATTCTTTTAAAAACTGTAGATTGTTCATCTGGTTTGTAATATTACTCTGTTTGTCAGTTACTACTGACTATCAATCATTTAATATTTAATCATTTGCAAGGCGCACTTACACACACTCTCATCCACACCGAGAGGTATTTTATACTGTATATGTAAAACTTTATTTTTGCTTTAGAGCAGACATCCTGATTAAAAGGCCACAATAGGTTTTGCAACATTGATCTGCTTCATTTTCCACATAACAGTTGCCAGGTTTTGTAAAAAAAAAAAAAAAAAAAAAAAGTATCAGTCTTTTCCAACTTCAAGAATTGCAGTCGGTCTTTTATCCAGCATGGTTATAAATGGTTTATCCTTCGTTTCCCCATTTCAGTAGGATTCATCTTTTAGCTGTCAGAAAGGCAAAAGCAATTGTACGTTATAGATAAGCTGAGAGCAATTAGACCAAACATAATAAGGATGGCCAAATCACAAATATCCAAATCACAAATATCTTTTATAGGGTTCTTATAACATTGGTGTGTAAGATTTCAGTCCAAAATCTTCCATAGGTGTTCAGTGGGGCTGAGATCTAGTGATTGCGAAGGTCATACTATTTTCATCAAACCATCAAAACATGGTGACCCCTCATAACTCATGGGTATTTCCATCCTGGAAGACACCTCTATCCTGATAGGAGTGCTCACTGCAAATCAATATAAAGTTATTGCTATATGAAGCTGGCCATTCCTAATAACTTAATATTGATTTGCAATGGGCTAAAAAAAGAGGGACCAAAACTAAGCCAGCACCATAAATGCCGCATAACACAGCTACCAAGAGCCAACATTCGCACATTGTACACCAGACATGTACCCATTCACTTGTCTAGAATATGGTGAAGGATAAGTTTTCTGACCATTTTTCCTCATGCCAGTATGCTTAGGGTCATTGTCCTGTAGGAAGGTGAACCTCTGCCCTAGTCTCAAGTCTTTTGTAGACTCGAACTATGGAATTCAACATGCCATTTTGCCTTGAGGACATTTGGCACTATTATACTTTCATATGGAACAGGTTTTCTTCTAGGACTGCCCTGTATTTCGCTCCATCCATCTTGCCCTCAACTCTAACCAGATTCCCAGTTCCTGTTGATAAAAAGGTGGGGAAGGTGTACTCAAAGTGATGAGCTGGGTTTCTGCCATATTTAATGCTTTATGCAAATGAAATTCCAAGGCCAAGTACACAAAAAAGTTTTTTTTCCACATGTTTGCTGAGTCTCCACTGTGCCTTTAGGATAAGTCATATAACTTTTTTTCCTTCTCACCACTCTTCCATAAAACAAAATTGAGTGTCTGAGCTACAGTTGTCCTGTGAACATCTTCTTCCATTTGGGCTGTGGCTCAGAGTTACCCTTGACCTCTTTGCTTCTCTGACTAATACTCTCCTTAACTGATATCACATGACACTTCGATCACATCTTGATTGCTTCATTTCAAATCCATTGTGTTGGTGTACAGAGGGAAAATATCAAAAATTTTGTCACTATCCAAATACTTATGGACCTGACTGTATATGAACAGGGAAAATTGTCAATTTTTATTGCTGAATTCCAACTCTAATTCTGATGATAGTGATAAGACTAAAATAGCATGTAAATTCTTAATTTACATGTGGCTTGTTTGAAAGCCACATTTCAAAATAGTAGCATACAAAATCCATTCTCATAGTTAGAGTGATATTTCTAATAATAATATATAAATGTCAAATAAATTAATAAAATTAAATAGGAATAAAATTTGCCCCATCTGTAAATCATCCATCAATCCATTTTCTATACTGCTTATCCTACCGGGTCGCGGGGAACCTGGAGCCAATCCCAGGGAGCATCATCTTTGGACTGTTGTTCTAATAGGCTCCTAATAATCCTAATCTGGATTAGTAATGGGGATGTGTGCAGCTTTTAATGTAGTGTATTTTATATATTTGTATTTTTGTTTCTGTTATACTCTTGTGGTTTTGTGAATTATTTTTATTATTTAATTATTTCATCATGAGTCAAAAACAAGTAAAAAAAATTAACTTTGTTGATTTTATACAATCCACTTATTTTTTTTTTAAAGAAGATACATTATTGTGAGCAGCACAGTAGTGGTAGTGCCTTACAGCTACGAGGTTCCAGATTTGACCTGGTTCCATGCCTCCTCTTAACCCATTGTCTTACTGGATTCATTATCATGGTCCACGTTGAATTAGGTATATGGCATTAATGAAGTGTCTTTAAAAAGACTGACATAGAGCATGGTGAAAAGAGTTGTAATACTTTCTGAATTTGTTAGGTAAAATAAAAACCCATTCCTGGTAGTGGAGTCAGACTTTTGCAATATCCTACTGTATGCTGTGTAATAATGGATGGTAATACATTATTCATTTGTTGAAATATGGCTAATATTATACTACCTGCCATGAATAAGTCATTATGTGGAGTGACTGTTCCTGTTGTTTATTGTGTATGCGTACACTGCAGCTGTCCAGAACATAGTGCCTTTAAAATAAACACTATATGGCCAAAGGTTTGTGGACACCTTACCATCACAGCCATATGTGGGCTTTCCCTAAACTGTTGTGACAAAGTTGGAAGCATACAATTGTATAGGATGTCTTTGTATGCTGTAGCATTAAGATTTCCCTTCATTAGAACCATTAAGACATGGTTTGCCAAGGTTGGAGTGGAAGAACTCAAGTGGTCTGCACAGAACCCTGACCTTAACCCCACTGAACACTTTTAGAATGAACTGGAACAACGACTGCGTTTCAGACCTCCTCACCCAACATCAGCGCCTGATCTCAGTAATGCTCTTGTGACTGAATGAACACAAATCCCCACAGCCACACTCCAAAATCCAGTTGAAAGTCTTCCCAGAAGAGTGGAGGTTATTATAACAGCAAAGGGGGAATAAATGTGGAATGTTGTTCAACAAGCACATATGGGTTTGATGGTCAGGTGTCCACAAACAGTGGGCCGTATATCAGTGTATATACCAGTTATCTGATGATCCAAAAATGCATTACGCTTTTTGAATGATACTTGCTTTCTCTATGAAATACATTTTCTATTTTTTGTCTGTAGTTAAAAAATGGAAGGTAGTACAATATGTAACTATGACATAATCTCTGCAGTAATGCAAAGTACACCTAAGCTGTTCACAAAATTCACAAAAACTGCAGATAATACTGGTATGGTCCTTTCAAACACTTCATACACAGCTTGAAACACATTACCTACACATTGTGTTAAGGCAACCCAGAAAAAACTTACCACTACCCATAAGAATAGGTTTGACAATCAATCTCTCTCTCTCTCTCTCTCTCTCTCTCTCTCTCTCTCTCTCTCTCCACTCTGAATAAAGTATTCCTTGTAACATTTATGGCAGAATACAAAGAAGGAGGAATTGCATTTCCCAGCTCTTGCACAGCACATGTTACTGACACAAGCTCACTTTTCTCACCTGTTATTGTAAAGTCTTACCTAAATGTCTATGGAATGTTTGCTTCTTTGATACCAATTACAGTGTTTCTGTTTTTTTTTTTTTTTTTTTTTTTTTTGTTGTTGTTGTTGTTGATTTTTATGGCTATAAAACACATCTGGTGCACAGGTCTAATAAACTTGTGCCAGGCTATTTAAAACATGTTTTTTTTGTTTTGTTTTTTGTTTTTACGGAGAAATTAAAACATTAATCGACATTTGACATAGACCTTTAAATGATGCTGTAGTGTTGAATAAGTCTGTACAATCGCTGGGCTCAGGTATGTTAAAAAAAAAAAAAAAAAAAAAGGGAGGAGGAGGATGACAAAACACTTCCAGAGAACTGCCAGTAAACCTTCACTTCACAGCCAACCTGAACCTCTGCTTTTACTGTCTGCTGTGTGCTGTGTTAGGAGGAGACTCAACACATCACTGCCCACTCCGAATGACGAGAGGATTTCTTACACGTACACAAACTGTAAACAGTTCATCTAGAAAGGAAATGTCCACTTGGGTTTCCACGACATGGACTTCCTGACATTTTATTTTTGTTTCATTTTGAGCCGTGCTTCAGCGGGTGTTGGTGAGGTCGTCTAGAATGGAAGGTGAGTGGGACAAAAAACATAATAATAATAATTAATAATAATACAATTAGAATTAATAAAATTCATTCATCATTAGTAGCCGATTTATCCTGATCAGTGTCACGGTAGTAGTGATGTGTAGTTCATGAACGATTCGTTCATTTTGAACGATTCTTTAATATGACTCGGGAACAACGAGTTGTCTCAGAGAGTGGTTCGTTCATTTTTGTGTTGATGCGCAGCAACATCCCTATAGGTTATGTACCGGAAACAGAAATGCTTAGTTCACCTCTCGAGTCTTCGAGTTCGAGTCGCTTGTTCTTCCCGTGACCGCCCCATAGGCAATGCACCATGCAGTACTACAAATGGAAATGATTAGTTCACGTCTCAAGTCTTTGGGTTCGAGTTGTTCGTTCATCATGGCACATCTCTACTGCATTCAGCCTATGGGACGGTCACGTGATGAATAAATGACTCAAACCCGAAGACTCGAGTTGTGAACTAATCATTTCTGTTTCTGGTGACAAAAGAACGACTCGGATTGGGAGGTGAGGTGAACTAACACTGGTTCACAACTTTTTGTGAGCTCTGAACCCCTAGCATATTTCGAACCCCCTCACTCCACAACAATTATGGGCTATATATTTAACAGTCATTTCTATATATGTTGATTTATTTGATTAATATTTACCATTAATAATATTAACATTGAACATTTAAAATTAAATGAAAACATTTAAAGATTTTTTATTTATTTATGTTTTTACATTTTAATGTTGGTGTGACATTTAATTTGACTCTCTGAATTATCTTTTTTTATTATTTTATCCATCAATGCGATGCTTAAACTTGTCTACCACTCATAGGTTTTTGCAAATTATCATTTCATTTGTAAATAAAATTAAAATAAATCCATCAATGAACGATCATCAGCTCAGCTAACATGATATTTGTGAATGCACGCTAATAACTAAATTGGTTCATTTTAAAACATATCTTATTTGAATATATTTTGATACATTTAACAAAATATATATAATTTTATTTAAACATAAAAAAAAAAACTTTCCCACTGACCCCCTGCAATTACAACATGGACCACTAAGGATCCGTGGACCCCGAGGTGAGAAGTACTGAAACAGACTGCATAACCTGAAGACCTAATGCTAAGCTATTAATTAATTATTTATATTTCTCATAATTCGGCCTTGGCTGCATTAGTCTATAGTTTATTTGATAGTTTATTAAGTACTAGATGTGTCAGAGGAATTTAACCTGTAACATTTTAATTATATTCTGCTGAAATGAACGAAATGACTCGTAAAAAGATTCGTTCATTTTGCTGAACGAGATTCAAAGATCCGAGTCAGTAAAATGATCCGAACTTCCCATTACTACACGGTAGAGGCACTTCCTTAGTCTATCTGTGAAACAGCCATTTAGCCGCCCTGTAATTAGTCATTATTACATGGAGAGGTTGCATGTCCCTGCTGTAAGCAATGTCATAGTATGTTATGTTTACATTTACAACATTTTAAAAAAATTACATTGTTATTCTTTTTGACACTTTCACACTAGAACTGTGTACAGGTCTGCACTACATTGTCTCTTTCTGTTCCCATTGTCCTGTTTCAGTAGTTACTATACTGTCCTGTGTTGTTTGCACACGTCTGCACATGCACTTTGTGTAGAATGTATAGGTCTTATTTAGTTCTGTGTTGTCTCATGTGGTTAGTGTGTTGTTTTATTTAGCACCATGGTCCTGGAGGAATGTTTCGTTTCACTGTGTACTCTACCAGCTGTATATGGCTGAAATGACAATAAAAGCCACTTGACTTGACTTGTAGCATTAGGTTTGCCAACTAATATCAGTAGATGCCATTTGAAGTAGATGGATAGATATCTAGATAGACAGATAGACAGATAGATGGATAGATAGATGGATAGATAGATAGATAGATAGATAGATAGATAGATAGATAGATAGATAGATAGATAGATACAACTTTATTGTCCTTGCACACTACAGGTACTGAGCAACGAAATGCAGTTTAGCATGTAGCACATGCAAATATTAGCATTCTGCAAATTACAACAAAGTGCTGGTTGAATATGTAAATATAAACCGTACATATATAACAAGGTGATGGGCAGTGAATATGTGCAATAGCTATTGAGTAGATAGCATGAATGGTACATTACACTGTAGAACCTATTAAACTCTAATAGGTATAAATAATAATAATAATAATAATAATAATAATAATAATAAAGTCAATAGAAACCATCACAGAAATTCTAATGGTTTCCACTACAAACGCCATTACAAACCATCAGCTAACCATTAAAACCTATTAACATTACTGGTCCTAAATGGTATCCACTAGACATAACATGCCACCAATAAAAAGCAACAAATTACCAGTAGAGACCCACATGGACCATTACCGTTTCCATTAAAACCAATACAATTCATATTATAACCATTAAAACCATTACAAATTCTATGAGGGGTTTCTACCCAGATTATCCATAATGTATATACAAATAATATACAGCTATATAAAAATAACCTAGGAGATTGTGAACCCTTTAGAATCGTATTTCTGCATAAATATGACATCATCAGAAATAGACAATGAGAGCCCTATTAAACAAATGAGGCAAAAATATTATACTTGATCATTTATTTATTGAGGGAAACAATCCAATATTACATATCTGTGAGTGAAAGTATGTGAACCTTTGCTTTCAGAATCTGGCGTGACTCCCTTGTTCAGCAATAACTGCAAATAAACGTTTCCGGTAAACTGTTGATCAGTCCTGCACATATGCAGTCCTGATCAGCTTGGAGGAATATTAGCCAATCCATCGCAGGGCACAATCACACACACGTTTACATTCATACACCCATTTATACACTATGGACACTTTAGACATACCAGTCAGCTTACCATGCATGTCTTTGGACTGGGGGAGGAAACCGGAGTACCCGGAGGAAACCCCCGCAGCATGGGGAGAACATGCAAACTCCGAATCGAACCCCCAACCCTGGATGTGTGAGGTGAACGTGCTAACCACTAACCCACCGTGCACCCACATGTATCACATTTGTGTATACATAATTTTTGTACATATGTTTGCATATATCATTTGCATTCATCTTGCTGCTTTTGTTTGGTTTTATAAACTCTCATTTCCATTAGATTTGCATTGTAGGCTGTCAAACAGACTGTCTGTTTCTCACTCTCTCTCTCTCTCTCTCTCTCTCTCTTTCTTTGTCAGACGCACACTACTACAACTTGTTCCTCAAGAAGTTTTGCTGAAATTCACTATACCACGAGAAAACATATTCATACCTGTAAAGCTATAAAGTTACACAGTTCCTCAATGATACACTGTGGGTTTTCCAGAGTGTTTCTTTTTATAGGCTGTTGGGAATGAACGACATACTCAAGTGTCTTTTGTTCTTTCTATGGGAGGAAAATGGTCAAATCTATTTATTTATTTATTTATTTATCCTTAATAACTCTGGAGAGGATGGAGAACAAACTACAATTGAATTCACTACACATTTTAGAAGGTTCTTCTGGTAATTTTAGGGGAACACTTGCAAACATTAATCCAACAGATTTGTGTAAAAGAGGGCTAAAGTCAAATAAAATCACATGTAGCATCCTTTAAAGCCATAGCCTGAATATATTTTATAGACTTCTGTTGTGGTAGACATGCAGGCATAAATCACTTGTATCAAGAATGGCTCCTTCCAAGCACTCCAGAGCTGTCAATTTCTCAAAATGTCCATTGCTTATATTTTAATCAGTATGTACATTACTGTGCAAAAGTCTTAAGTACATGCAAAGAAATGCTGTAATGCAGAGATACCTTCAAAAATAATGAAATGCAGTGTTTCTGCTGATGATCTGTTTCAGTGTTTAATCATGTTTTCTTTCCCTTTAGATTCTCTTGGGATATCATCCACAATGAAAAATGATTCTCAGTATCAAACCAACTGCACCGACTTCAAATACCTAGCATACACTATTACCTATACCATAATGGTTCCAGTTGGATTTTTCAGTAATTTGACTGCTCTGTTTGTGTTCCTGAGGCAGACAACTAAGAAGACAGCCAACACTGTGTTCATGACCAACCTGGCTATTTCTGATGTTGGCTTCTCCTTAACATTGCCCTTTCGCCTGATTTACTACTTTAGGGAATGTCACTGGGACTTTTGGGACTGGCTGTGTCGCTGGTGTGTGTACTCTTTCTATATGAACCTCTATACCAGCGTGCTGTTTCTCACTGGTCTAAGTGTGCTGCGCTATCTTGCTGTGGTGCACCCCATTCGAAATAAGACCCTGGTGACTATGCGGCGGGCCAATTTGGCGTGTTTTTGCATCTGGGTCTTCGTAGCGATCATGTCCATTCCTTTCCTGATGACAGGAACTACAGAGAATAACGGGAAAAAAAGCTGTTTTGAAATTAAAAACAAGACCGGCTGGAAACGAGTACAACAACTCAATTATGTGGGATTGATCTTTGGCTTCCTGATCCCATTTATCATCATCCTGGGCTGCTATGGGTGCATCATCCAAAGACTATTTGCTAATCAGAAGTTACAGAATCGAAGGCAGATCCAGCGCCGGCGCTCTGTGTACCTAATCGTTGTGATCCTCAGCACCTTCCTGCTGTGCTTTGCACCATACCATATAGTCCGCACGCTTCATCTGCGGGCCGCAGTATCCGGGAACAAAGAGCAGGAGACATACCTGCTCAAGATTTTGGTCATCACTCTGTGCATGGCTGCATCGAACAGCTGTCTGAACCCCCTTCTATACTATTTCGCTGGAGAGAGCTTCCGAACCTCCTTCAGCAGGGCCTCACGGCGCATGACAATCAGCTCTTTAAATGATAGTATACACCTGTCACGATATTCATGGAGCCCGAGGAACCGGTCAGGAAGCCAGAGGAAGAAAATTCAATCCATAGATACTGTCCTGAGACCAGAGAAAAAGCTGGACTTAGGTAATAAGTAAAGAGAAATAGAAATGACAAACTATATTTTACTTTCTAACATGAAAAAACCCCAATATTTTTCCTAGACTCATGAAAATATATGAAGCACTCTTCAAAGAGAGATCGACACTGCATTTTTGACTGACTTATTCTTCTTATTACCACCTTTCAGTCACATAATAGAAAATATTTGTCAAAAACAGTGGCATCAAAGATGCTGAACATGCCAGAGGAACCAATTAATGAAGAATTTTCTACATTTGTTTTCCAGTTAAGTGGTGGCATAAATGAATTTTCCGGTTCTAGGCAACTTCTACATAAAATTGCAAAGCAGATAAAATTATGTTACAGGCCCGTCTTACTAAGCAAATATTAATATTACCACTGTATTTGTTTGTTTGAAATCGACAGTTTTCCATCTCTATATTAACATTCATGTACCATAGTTATTTATTTATTTATTTATTGTTACTTTGGGATCTGGCTAAAGGTTTCTAATGTAGGTGATATGCTTAATTATATGTGAAAATTCACACGTCACAGTTTTACAATGGGAATGGTGTATAGAAAGAGTTAAAGGGTTTAAGGTATGCATCACAAACATGTACCAGTCTAGTCTTGATCTTTGTATTCTCAGGACCAGCCTGAAAATCCAGATTGCGTGAACATTACCCGACCCGAAACTCTTGACCTGTATCTGCATGATTTTATGCATTGCACTGCTGCCACATGACTGGCTGATTAAGTAACTACAGTCATGTAAAAATATAAGTACAGCCCATGGAAATTGTTGGCTTTTTTGACATATTTGGACAAGCAAACATTTGATCCTTTTTGAAACAGTACCTAATTAATAAAGTTGATATACTCTCTATCAAATGACACATAAAATTGACATTGTATTAACTGTAGTAATTATCACAATTTAATTGAACAAAAAAACAGATCAGTCACATGGAAAAAGTAAGTACACGCCTATAATTATCACACCATTAAATCCATAAAATTAGAATCACGTGTTGAAGATATGGAGCCAGTGAATAGAACCTGCTTAGGGAGTACAGGTGGAACCTGTCTTATTTATACCGCTCTCATATCTAGTGTCTGGTGTTCCCTTTGCTATTGAGGTGTGTGGTGT
>JANDJT010000012.1:23540664-23557520 GCA_024331685.1 Stegophilus panzeri | reverse complement strand
GCTTGATATATCGCTTTGCTTGTATTTTCTCATTTGTAAGTCGCTTTGGATAAAAGCGTCTGCTAGATGAATAAATGTAAATGTAAAATAGAAACACAGTATATGGAACCACAGGGGACAATATCACTGCTTCATTTCTAAACATGATTTCAATCTAAAGAACGCATTTGAACCAAAAATTTAAACAGGCTAGACATGCCATCTGTATCCTGGAAATTGTATATAAACACACAAATCTCTCACCAGGTGGTGTCACCAGAACTTGTGACAATCTGGTTGTCATCAAGGAAGCGGCAGCAGGACAAGTATCCTGGAACCACAGAGGAATATAAGGCAAACATTCATTTAAACTAAATAGTTTGAAATCGCAATCATTATTGAACATCTATTTACAATATAACTGGTCTAAACCATGCTCCTTTATCAATGTCCTCAGACAAACCCACAAAAGGGTTCTTGGCCCGGGTTTTAGCAGCTAGAAGTAGTAGGGTCAGCTGTCCCTGTGCTAAATTGTGGCATTGTAGCAGAGCATGCCACTTCAAAATGTCGACGCTAATGGACGGCCAAGAGTATGTACAAGTGCACACACCCTGATAGCACCCCAAAAACCAAGCAAGCATGTGTAAGTGTGTATATCATATCCGCAACCTGTGTGTCCAGCCAGCTCACGGCTGACGCGCACATTGCCTTCGCGAGTCTTCAGGCTGTAGATGGAGCAAATGTTATCCAGGCCTCCACAGGCCACGTAGTTTCCTGAGGGAGCGTAGGCACATGTCATCACCCAGGATGAGCGAAGTGGGATCGCATGGACCTGAAACACACATACATTTATAGTACAGTATAAAGGTACTGAATGGTGTCTTGGAACGAACACTGATACCTGATCTTTCAATAGGCTTCTATTCTTGGCTTACCTTGTTTGTAGTATAACTGTCCCAAATAATGAGTTTACCATCCTGGGAGGCACTGACCAGCAGCCTACAAGAGGTAAAAAAAAAATAGCATGGAGTTAATTTCAGGCAGTAATGTGATGATCTCTACATACCGCTGGGCACACAACTTCAGTAACTTGAGAGCAGCTCACATGAATAAGCATCTCCAAAACTTCCTGCAGCATGGCCATTACTAAATGGTAATAACATTTGCTTAGTCATAGCATCTACAAACACAATCTTAACACACACATTTAGGAGTATAAAGTGAAGCACCATAGATCTGAAAGCAAATGCATCCAATAAAGAATGAAGGGAACCGTCTGAATTAGACTAACAGCAGTGAGTGATTATTCGCTATAAGTTTTTCTTTTTTAAAAGAAAAAAAATATCAGGCTCAAAGACCAAAGATACTTGTAGCAAATTAAAGTAGAATATGAAGTTTTGTAATAAAAACAGAACAACAAGAGACATGGTTTAACTGGTGACCAGGGCATAATAAAGAAAGTTAAATTATAACAATATTCTCCATCTACAATTTAAACCTCTAATTTAATCAGTATTCTCTTCCTCATATGCTGAGCAAGTGGTTTTCCTGATACATGTTTATTAAATGGTAAAAAATTTGACCAATATATACAAAAAATATGCATAGTAATCATTTTCTTTCACCTCTAAATCACTAAAAGCCTTAAATCACAAGAACCCTGTGTACAGACCCACGCTTCCCTAAATACAACACTAATAACATAATGCACAATATTCATTGCTAAAACTGAGCGTACCTGGAGTCAGAGCCCCAGTGCATAGCATAGATCTTAGCCAGATGTCCCCTCAGTGTTCGCCTTGTGCGCATCTGGATTCTCCCCACAGGGTCGATGTTGGCCGTTATCTGAAACCACACACACAAACCTTCACCGTCTGAAATTCACAAAATGAAATGAACGTGGACCATAGAGTAATAAGGTGTTACCTGTGACAGTGTGGCATCAGCGCAGGCTTTCCTCGCATCCTGAAAAACAGAAAACATGATGAATTCAACATCGCTGTGAAGTGGAATCATAACACAAACCGAGATCTAGTTGTAGTTTTAGAAAAAGGGAGAACAACTGTAGTTATCCTGCATAACTGAATATCACTGTAGAAACCGTCAGAGGCATATTTGTCCATCAGACAAAGATTCTAATTTAAACCTTTATAAATAGTTCGATTTACACATTCTTTTTCATTTGAAATATAGGTGAACACCCAAAGAACGTGTGTAGGAGATATTAGCTACTAACTGACGAAGAGAAAATCCCAGACTTCAAAATGCAAACATTGTAAATATTTTCTTTAGAAAGAAGTGCAGAATACTTTGCATTTATGCAGTGGCAGTCATGTGAAACACACCAAACTTTTTTTTTTCCCTGTCAGCACAAGACAACCATACAAACAGTATTAGGTAAACTATGTAAATTGTTGGTTACCATATGAAAATGTTTCTCAGTTATGCAAAGTCTGCTTTCATGACTAACAGGAACAACCCAAGCAAATCAGCTAGGCAACATGACTGTTTGAGAACACTTGGAATTAACTGTAGTTAAACAGTTTAATACATAAAACTGACCATTTTACTTGCCATACTACACCGTGTATGTGCATACTACACCGTGAAATGCAATGTGTAATTTGACAGTGACCGTTTACACTGGACACTTTATTAGGAACACCTGTACAAAATTGGTTTAAAAAAAATAAAAATAATAATTTACATCGCAGGCTACTAAATTGTGTGTTGCAATTTGTTTACATATGGGTCATTTCCCTTTAGAACAGTAACAGACAGAGAGGACTTACAGCTGTCTGAAACTCACCAAAAGTTACTTGCGGTCAAGCATGGGTGAGTCGTGGCTGTCAAATTTAGCACTGCTCTGTACTGAAAGGGAAATCGACATTGACAAGGAAGTCCCCAGATTTGTTAAAGAAAAGACGAGGAAGATGAAGCTTTAAATAGCCTAAATGGCATTTGTTGTGTCACCTATAACCTGGTTCAGTAATGCATCACTCTTACTTGAAAAACTTCCCCACCTTTGAACGTGTTTAATGAACTCGTTCAGTTGCTCATTTTGTTAATCAGACTGTCTGATTGTTTAGGTCGGATAACAACAGGTTGGAGCGGTCAATGGATTTTTAAGATATCTGTTTGTTTGTAGTTGGTAATACTGCACTGTTGTGTTTTGGTCTAATGTAGGCCTAATTGTTGCTGAATGCCTTTACTGTTTTTTGTTAACTATTTTGACCCTAAATGAAATGCATTGTTTTTGTAAACAATAAACCCACGATTCTGACTGTGTGTACTACGTGTGTGATTTGAAAGATTTCTGAACACAATATCTAAGCCTAGCCTACATTGTTTTGGTTTGTCGTTCCAGACTGTTGAATATATACAAATGTCTCCATTCATGTTTGAGGTTGCATTTATTGCCATTATCTTTTTTAAATTATACAACAAGATATTAATAAGGGGGCTCTGAACATTTCTCGCCCATCCCCAAAGATAAAACCTCCACCCATGGTGACCAGCACTGTCCTGCGAGCACGAGGTCCTGCTTCCCTGCTGCAAACACAGTGGCAGAGCAGCACATTCTCTCACTTCTAACGTTCTCGGAGTGATCATTTCACATGTAATATAGGCGGAATCGCAGCAAAGCCGTTGTCTATCTTATGTGCGTGTGGTGATTTTGTCAGAGGATGTCGTGGTTATAAAATCAGGACTTCAGCAGTGCAGAGCAGCAGCTTGGAAAGGGCTTGGAAGTGACTGCTGGTTAACATTTAGTCTCTTAATGCACAGTGTTTCAGTCAATATTTCATACTCGTTCCCTTGTCTGACAGTATGACTATATCTCTTATATTAACCTTGAAAACAAAAATATAGTGCTTGAAAAGTCCTTGAAAGTAGCTGTACAAACCCTGTAAAGTTAGCTACGTTTGATTGTAAGCAAGTCCATTTCCAAATTCAGTTATTTATTCCTAATGTTGTGATCATTCTTAGTTCTCTGAGGACAATTTCCATTTGCATGATTTCACTGCGCTGGGGAACAATAGACGAAATATGTGGTACACTGAATCAGCTGCTTACAAATTGTATTATTGTTCTTGTGAAACTAGCTGGTATTGTGATACTTTAGCCGGAATAGTATGGTAAGATATGTTTATGGTATCGTGACAACCCTAGTGCCAAAACAATTGCATCTGTATTATTTGCAGCTCAACATTTTAGATACAGTTATTTTTACAAGATTTTTCAATAAGAAAAGTAATGCTGGCCACCACTCATGAAATTTCTAGTTTGAACACTGGGTGTCACCATCATGTAACACTGACTCTGCTACCATTCCTCACCTCTTTCCCTTCCTCAAAACACACAGAGTCGGGTTAATTCTATTAAAATGTTGCCAAACGATTGGATAGAGGAGGAAAAAGAACAAAAAAAAAACCTAACAAAAAAATATGTCATTTAGAGTAAACTGTGTCAGTTAAATTTGGGAGCCTTCAGCGGCTGTACTGAAGGAATATATTGTTAAACAAAACTTTCGGCTTTCATGTGTATTGGTACCAAGTGACAGGAAGTTGTAACAACTAGCAACCTGTGTGCTCAACAAACTCGTTTCCTGCTCTCACGTTAACTGAAATCTTTATCAGAACAACGTTCAAGCATGCAGCTGATGCTTCTGAACAGCATTATACTATGTTGCATGCATGCAAGAGAGAAAGTGTGTGCAGGAGGTCTCACTCTGATCTGGTTTTTCAGCTGCTCAGCCTCCTGGCGTAACTGATCCAGTTCACTCATTTTCTTCCTCTAAAGCTCTTCCTCACTCCTACTGCCGGGACACACACGGATCTGTGACACAGAAAGCAAATCACACAGAGTTACAACTGAATTGAGAGATACCATAACACACGATTAAGCAAACTAGTTATTGGAGCAGGATCCATTACAGTATGGGAGTGGTTTCTGAAGAATTTTAAGTAAACATTTGCATAAAGCATTCCAGACATAACTCCAGACGGGAAAAGTTTAACAATGTCATTATAGAAATGACTGATTCTCAGGAGGCTAACAGTAGAAAACACACAATCTTTTGCGAGTGTTTGAAATGCTGTTTCAATATAGGCTTGGTTTAAATTCTTTATGCCAGGCAAAAGCTTCTAGACTAATTATAAAAAAGTCATATCTATCCCCCCCCCCAGTTATTTGGCCCTAAGGAAGCACAACTTAAAGTCAAGGAACAAGTGTGATGAAAGTACACAAACAAGTTTCAAACATGAATGCAACAACAAAATATGTGAAATACAAATCATGTGTGTGCCCTTATTAAATTAAATGCTACCTGTAACAATACCCAAGAAAAGACAGTCATGAGGCAAAGTAAGTCATACCAGCTAAATTACTGAGACAGCATGAAAGCATTTATTACTTTGTGATGGCTAGAATTATATAAATACAGGTGGACAAATAAAATTTTCGTGCTTAGGCCCACGTTCAGGCTGTCTGAAAACCTAACTGACTAGGCTACAATGCGTATGATTATTATCCGCTCCATCAATAACTAGAATTTGTTTCGGATAGGAGACTTTGTGTTCTCGAAAGGTATTAGTCGAGCTAGCTTTTTAATTCTCTCTCGAAATGTGTAACTGATGTGACTGTGTGTAGTAGCAAGAGAGTTAGATGACTGCTTTGTCTCAAACTTTATTTTGCTTGTAGGTGTTTTCCACAGAACTCAAAAGATAATTTATCCATTCATGCTAACTGGGGCAGTGGTTAGGAGGGGTAAGGGTTACTGATCAGAAGGTTGGGGGTTCAAGCCTCAGCTGCCACGGTTGGGCCCTTGAGCAGAGCACTTAACTGCCCTTGCCCTTGAAAAGAGCTCCAACCCCAACTTCCTATCTCAGGAGCTGGGACTCCAAGCTGGGGGCAGTGGTGGCTTGGTGGTTAAGGCTCTGGGTTACTGATCAGAAGCTCGGGCGTTCAAGCCTGAAGCACTGCCAAGTACGGCCCTTAACCCTCTCTGCTCCAGGGGCGCTGTATCATGGCGCTCTGACCCTGTGCACTGATCCCAACCTCCGAACATGCTGGGATATGCGAAGAAAAAGAATTTCACTGTGATGTAATGTATATGTGACCAATAAAGGCTCATTATCATTATATGCAGAGAGGGTTTTTCTGCAAAGTAATACATCTACTTAGTAAAACTGTTCTACCGACAGCCAGATCACACCTCAGCTGACGCACGTAGGTCAACGAGTTGCAGAATTCAGAATCAGTCCCTCTAGGATTTCGTGATCGCAGAAATGAATGCTTTCACGCAAACGCAGCAATACTCTGAGGAGCTTGCAATTTTTCAAGATTACCGCAGATTCGGGCCAAGACGCGTCAAGTGACGTCATCACAAGGCACATTCAGTCAAAGTTACCTTTGATTCATGTACATCGAATAAGAGTACAGCTAAAAGGTCTCATTTTCCAAACATTACTGCGAAAGACCTTGCAAAACAATTTTGTGCAATTGCAATTTCACCAATTCAAGTGCATTGCAAGTGTGACCTTGCATTGCAGATTTTGAAAAAAATCTGCAGCAAAATCAAGCATTTTTGGCCGCAACAATCAAAAAGACTATGTGAAATCCTGTATGGACTGCACAATACAGCATTATAGTGCATGGAATGCTATAGCTACAGCTTCACCACTGTGAAGCACATTAAGTTTAAACATAGCTACATTGCAAATTAAAAGATTTGTTTTAAAAACAAAGTCAGTAAAGAGAAGGTTTGTTGAACCAACTTGTCTGTCAAGCAATTACAAATAAAAACCAATAGCCGGTACACAAAATCTGTTTGTCCTTGACTACTGTTAAATATTCTCTGAAAACACACACACACACACATACACACACTTTCCAATGAGAGTCAGCATCAGTTTGTAAAACCAAAAAATGTCCATTCAGATGGAACTGAAATTCCAGACCATTCCTAAAATTTCCAAACATGGGTTATGCTGCACTTTTCTCAACCATGCACATTAAAGTCAGCTGTGCAGTCCAAGTCAATACATATTCAATGAGAATTGCTTCCCAAACTGCATAATGCACAAACAGTATACACAAATACAGGGTTTTCCCTTCCACAGAAAGGCTTAGGCGCAGTGCCCAAGTGTTTTTGTGGAGCGCCTTAAAGCAGAATGAAAGAAAATACATAACTAAATAAAGTTATCAAAAAAAAAAAAAAAAAAAAAAAAAAAAAAAAAAAAAGCATTCAGGCGACATATCAGATTGAATGTAAAAACAATGGGGAGAGCTCAACGCACTGACAAAAAAAATAAAAATATAAATAAATAAATAAATAAATGGAGAGGTGCCTTGATCTCAAACAGAAAGGTAAGCTGGGAACAGGAATGAGCGATGTTTGGACGATCGTTTGAGAGATTGGTGTACAACAGATGCTCATCGCCAAGCTAACCAAACACCTGATGGGATATTTCTCTGTACCGTCACCTTGGGATGGTAGTTACAACCATCAACTCGGATATTGTTAGGGAATAATTCTTGTGGATGCGATAGCAGAGATAGCATAGCAAAAGTTATAACTTTTAATACAGCTAAAGACATTGCCAACCTAGCTAAGTTGCACAGATATTCATGTACTGAATTAACTTACGTTAGCCAGCGAAGCTAGTTAGACTGAACTAACATCAGTATCTAACATAGCTTCGTATTTAAACAAAGTTAGGCTGTATTCACATATAACATCTTGTTCTGATGAAAACTGCTGGTCAAAGCGTTAAAGAAACATTAGTATTAGTACGTAAAACAGGTGATGGCTGCTTCAAAAAAGGTTGAAACATCATTTAAGGGTGTGATACATATTATACTGGGTCTCAAACATTATTTGGTGAAGTGAATAGACTGTGTATTTACTTAAGTACAATAAGTGTTGCCAGCTTTTCTTCACAAATATGGTAAGGATAATGGTCAAAAAACATGGAGAGAAAAAAAAAAAAAAAAAAAAAAAAAAAAAAAAAAAACTTAAAATAACTTCAAATAGTTTTAAATGCCCCTGAAACCAAGACTGAACCTAAGCCCCCTAAACACCTAGGGAAAACCCTGAAATAGAATTAAAAGTTTTGGGACACAGTCTGAGTATTCGCAACTCTGCATACAAATAGTCTCACCAACAGAATAGTGTAACTGGTCATTGTAACTGAGAAATTATTCACAGCTCATTATCTAACGAACTAACTAGTCGCCCAATGTTAGCTAGCTAGCTAAAATGGAGAGTTGTTCTGCTATAATCTCAGTGTGCTCTTGGCATTGGATCGTAGGTGAACTTCCCCTGGTGCTATATGCATCTATTAGGCAAAATGTTAACTTGAGCTAGCTAGCTAAAATACAAATAACATCACATGGGGTTGCTAAAAGACAAACTAGTGGATTCACATTCCATTCACATAGTAATGGTGATATCAAATTTGAAAACTAACTACTGCTATCTTTAGATAAAGCTTCACAACTGGGTAACAGTACAAATAGAGAATAAATGCCTTTCCTTTTCAGCAAGAATAAAGCTCAACCGTCATCAGTCCTGAATCATGTTTTTCCTTATTTGTCACAGTCTCTCTCTTTCTCTCTCTCCCCTGATTGGCTGCAATCATGCCTAAACTAAAACTCAAACAGCCCCTGTGAATCTTGAACTTATCTTAGTGACATGTTTTATAAAAACATTAAAAACATTTTTTTAAAGCCTATTCTTATGGGCCTTATCTTACCCCTTTCTTATCCCCTAATCAACACCACACTTATTACTAATAAACTACTAGTTTTTATAGTGGCCACCAAGAGAAGGCATTAAAGCACTTGGTAAACAGCACCAGAACTTGTGTCTGAATGCAATCCATAGCATCCTGTTTGTTAATGGAGCAGGCTCTCTTCCTCTCAGCAAGCACCTGATCAGAATCAGCTGACTGAAAGACTAAGGGAGCTGCAGCCAGTGGCCTGGAGGTACGTCAGACTGCCGCCTACTGAGTCACTACGGGATTGCTGCAGCTGTAAAGCCTCGTTCTGAATGCTGTTAGATTTGAAGAATGTTACGCAAGGTTAAATAATTATGGTTAAAGTGGTGTATATACCGGTCTTATAAACGGTCTTCGATAGTAAACTGTAAAATATAATATGGTAAATGTTTACTTTGAACAATGTCTAAGTAGACTTCAAAAACCTTGAATCCTACTGATGCAAAACTAATAGGCAAGCAATTATTTATTCAGAACATGCTTTTAAATGCTTGGATAAGGCCACAGCAAAAAATTGCAATGTTAAAAAACACCACAACAACAAAACATGTGCTTTCACCCAGTACTCCTTTATGATTAATACGTTGCCCCCCTTATATGATTGCCAGTGAAGAGAGTGATGTCCTGAACGACAAACATATCCGTACCCATGCTGAATTTGGTTCATTCTTGCCCAGTTACCATTCATGCCAAACAGAGTGGACTCGGACTCTAATCCTTCACCAAGATTAAAGCATTGGCATACTTGTTTTTGATAAGGAAGTTTGGTCACTGCCACAACAAAAACAACTGAAAAACAGTTTAATACTATGTGATAATTTGCTGGGGAAAAAAAACCCACCAAGATTTTACTAATCATGCTCATCACTTCTCACCCCAAACCTGCATTGACATCCTCATATTTTCATGGGTATAGTCATGTGATGAAAACCAGATAGATACTGGACCAGACTATAAAAAGCTCTAGACTTGTAAGATTAACTGCACCATACAGTACGTTGTTGCCACTGCTTGAGTACTTTAGCATTTGCATTAAGGCCGATGCACATACTTTCATCTCTATTGGTGAATTCATATTAAAAAAAAATTTTTTTTTAAGGTTTTTGCAGAAAGACTCAAACTGACAGCCTCTATAATGGCGCAAGGGAACAATTGGGTTAAAAAACAAAACAAAACAAAACAAAAAAACCCTAATGGACTGATGGAAGAAATGCAAACAACTAAACAGTGGTTTGGCTGTATTAACCAGGAAACTTTTCTGGAAGGACAGAATTTTCCCTGCTTGTCAATATGTATGCAAATGAAGCCCACAAAAGGGTAAGCCTTAAACAAACAGCATTCTGGCTTGTGCTAGCTTGATGGAGCAACAAGCTTCTACCTATAGGTTCGACCCAAACCTACAGGTTACATACACTACAAAACAGCCTGAGGGCAAGAGGTAACTTTCCTTATGCATGGCAGGGAAAAAAATATTTTTGGCTTGGTAAGATGTAAGGTGTAATTTGTTACCATTCCAAAAAAGTTCTCTGGAACTGTACTGGAGGGATGAACACCACCAGAGTTCTTTCCAAATTCCTCAACTGGTGTTTTGATGATGGTGGTGGAGAGGCAACATGATCCTAATTGGTTTCTCCATGCAATTCGATTCAACTTGAACTCATGCAACCACGGGATGCCAATATACCCACTTATTTGGTCTGACCAATGACTATAGACGGTGTACCACACACAATCTCATGCTCGCACCTGAAACACGTTTACAAAGACCCAAAGACCACAAGAGGCTTATGAGTTGCTATTGGTAGAATAGAAAGACTGCCACATAACCAGCTTTTATTATTAGAAACAATGCTGTTTTACAAGGGTGTAACTTTGTTTTGAGATACAGTACTGTGCAAAAGTTTTAGACACATGCAAAGAAATGCTGTAGAGCAAAGATGCCTTCAAAATTATGAAATTAAATGTTTCTACATTTAAAAATATACCATAAAGAGCAGTAAACAGTAATAAGTTAAACAAAGTCACTATTTGGTGTGACAAATTAAGAGTGTCTGGGACAATGAATGCAGTTTTATAAGGAAATGAGCTGTAAGTTTTATTGAACATCTTGCAGAACCAGCCACGGTTCTTCTGGAGACTCTGACTGTCGCACTTGCTTCTTATTTTTGCAGCAAAATCCAACAGCAATCATTATGTTTTTTTTGTTTTATCTGAAAAGTGTCTTACATAATATACTGCTTTCTTTAATGACATACAAACATTTTTCTGTAACATTTAATTTTGTGCTGGAAAACTAATGTTTGGGAAAACTAAAAAGTTTTTGTACTCACTCGATAATGTAGAAGTCATAAAATAAAAAAAATAAAAAAAATCTATAACAAGTTTGCAAAAACAAAACAAAAAAAAACAACAAAAAAAAAAACAGGGTGCCTAAAACTTTTGCACAGTACTGTATGTTAGAGACACATCAACAGAGATATTCATATATACTGAAAGCATTTCTGAAGCATCCCATGTAAAAGGCAGCATCCATTTGAACCAGCAGCTTTCTATAACACAGTAACAATGGGTCAGGAATAATCGAACAGTAATAAGATGACAGATGCTCTGGAAGCCTTTTAAAACTTCTACTTCGCAAAATTGCATCACAAAAGTGCTCATGCTGTACAATGCCTCACGACACAGGTGTGCACACTGTGTGACTGTATAAAGTTGAATGCCAGTGATGCTGCTAGTTACGTCAGTGTTAAAATACAAACAAGCAGACAGCACTTGGACCGTGCCGTTTTTGTGAGCTGAAACTTCCTCAGAATATAGAGGACAAGGAATATAGGATGCTGCTTTTGCCATTGTTCAATTAGAGCTGCTTCCATCACCTGGGGTTTTCCGTCATCCCCCTGACCGCCCCGGGCTAGCATTCTGACTAGATTCAAACTCAAAATTCAATAAAAACCTACATATAAAAAAATTAAATGAGGCCTTATTTTAGCACTTCCGTCAGTGAAACAACTCAATACAGCCTTATTGTGTCGTGTGGTTGCAATGAGAAACAGCCTGTGGGCGCCATGGGATATGGTATTGTGATTGAGAGAAGAAGAAGAAGTGGATAATAAAGAGATGGAGTAAAGATGGAGCAGAGCACGTTTCTCTGACGAATACTTTTTCTTTTAGTGTAATAAAACCACAAGCCTATAAAACTTTGAAAGAAACACCAGTAGGATGGTAACCTAAATAATATGTTAAAACTCAATATTAAATAAAATTAAAAAAACATGGTTGGGTGACATGCCTGGAGATGGTTCCTGAGATTTGTAGTGTTTGCCTGTTTAACACTTCCTCCCCCCCCACAAAGCAGACATATGGCTTCATCCAAATGTATTGGTTCACCTCTCTCGTTAGGCACGAATCCAAAATATTCCAAGATGGGCGAAGTAACATTTGGTTTCCCAACAAGATCCATCACAGCAGCGGAACCCGAAGTGAAATAGCAGATTACGTAGTTTGTGTATTAACATAAAATCCCCTGCTAAATGGTAAACTATAAATACAAATTAATATTCCAACTGTTATTATTATTGCACTTGTATACAAACCGTTGTACTTTGTACTGGTCATAGTGCCCACTCAAGCAGAAACATTAGCATGGCGTGAGATGCGCTGGTGCGGTTGTCACGGCCACCGTCACAGCCCTACTGTAAGCTCAATTTAATATGATCATATCTCTGTATATTGCAAACAAGAAAAGCGATAAAAGTGCATGTTAGTGCTGATTAGTAGGCATGCAGATAACAGTTTTTATAACAGAGGAGACATTTTATTACAGACATCAACCTCACTGTCATCCGAACTAAAATGATATTTTCAGAAATTGTTTGGATCGGTTTCTGTCCGTTATATTAAATATTTTATCAGATAACACATCTAGGTGTTTCCCCATGCTGGCTTCCTTTTAACGTGAAGACACACTGCGCTCTCGACACCCTAATACAATCAGTACTAAATAACATTTTTGCGCTGGATTTGGACGTTTGGAGTACACGTGTGCCAGTAAATCAATAACACAAAATGCAGACTTCCACTAGGGAAAATTGAGCTACTAAATGTCTGCTAATGTAATACAAGATGTGGAGAAGTATACAAATTGTTCCTTACAAAATTGGTCAAGGAATTGTGAGTGAGAATCATGCTCTCAACTCTAAGCCAGAAAATTCTCTTCCACTGGGTTGAGATCTGGTGACAAAAGTGCAGCTGGTGGAAATTCATAGCGGAAGAGATTGTAGAAATGGTTTATCATCAAATAAAGGTGATCAGTCTGAATAACTCTGTATTGCCATCCTAGCAGCAAGAGATCAGGAAAAATTACACTCTTAGTCTCACGGACACAGTTGGCTGCGATACCCTCAGGATTCATGATTTCAGTCTGTTTATAAATATTTAGTAGTGTGCATCTCAGTGGAAACAAGCTACTTGTAAAAGTTCTTGTGTGGAAGAAAACTGTCTCTCAAATCATTTTTATTCTGAAAACCATGTCTTCTGTAAAAACAAAAATCCCTAAAAAAAAAAAAAAAAAAAAAAAAAAATTATACAGTATAGAACCGTTAAAACCACTGTAAGTGATGGCGATCTTGCCAAGTTCTGCTGCTTGTCCAAAGAAGGAATCCACCCTCTTCCTTCTGTCCCATGCTCTCCAAAGACGTATACATATGCAGTGTAATGGCATGCTAACGGAACCAAACAGTGCGCAGTGTGCATACAGGTTTTCACAGATTTCACTCTTTTCTTTCTTATATACTACTAAATCAGAGTCAGGAAATCAAAGCTTGTGCAAGACTTACCTGACATTCATGCAACTTGCTATTTATTGTTCCACGATTTTACTTTTGGTCTATGTTTGCTCTAAAAAAAAAAAAAAAGTATCAGTTTGAATAGACTCAAAATATTAAATGCATGTGCACTAGTTATCCTACAATAATGTTGTAGATAGTAATGACATGTCTCACTTCCCCATGCTAACACTTCAATCAATCAATCAATAAATAAAAGTGTCTATCCATAGACACAAGTCCCCACTTTGGACTTCTGATATTTTTCCTAAGCAAAGAAAGCTACTTGTTTAAAATGAATGTGCAAATGAACCAAAATAGTAACGTTTTATTAATTCAGGGACTTGCAATAACAGTTTTCAGGGTGAAAAAGCAAGGCATGCACATTATGATTTCATGAACGCAATTTAGTAGTCTTGTTTATGAAAGATTACCTATAGATTTTTTTTAAAAGTACACACACACTTGGTATTAACATGTCTTGGGTGATCGGCTCACAGGTGGTCAGTCAAGACTGATAATCATTTCTACCTGCTATTTTTCATGCATCTCAAATGGTTCTTCAGAAAACACTTGAGCATTCTGCCATATCTACAGAAAGTACCCAATTTCACTAGACAGTAATACTAATGCTAGCGATTATCAAAACTTAAATGAAGTTTAGTTTACATTTAGCCTTTCAAAACCCATAGGTCTTCTAATGTTGTTGAGGACACTATAGGATACACTGCCGTTCACAATGTAAAAGTCCCAGGTTTGAGTGATCTATCTAAACTTGGGGTTGATCTGATGTGAAAATGCTTTCCAACACCAGACAGAACGAGGACGTCGTCCAAAGTTACAACTTGGCCTATTCACTAACTTAATGTATTTACTGTTGAGCATAATGCAACCCTGCATCAGCTGATACCTAGTAAGCATTTAGAACACTCTGGCCAATGCTCGGAGTTTCCTGTTCCCCGTATTGAGCCTGACACCTGTTTAGAACTACAAGAAAATTTAGGTTAGCTCTCTATTCAAAACAGCATTAGAGAGGCAGGCTCAATGTCAACACAGCACATATGCCCAACCTGAATGGGCTTAGTGTTTTTTTTCTTTCTTAAAAATCCTTATAGTACTTTTAGTATTACTAAAACCAGAGGATTTGGCAATTTGTGGTCACACTGGATCCAGCGCCTAGCCTGGGACAGCAGGGCCCCTGGAGCTGTGAAACAGTAATGCCACCCACTGTGCCACCTCGTTGAAATACACACTAGTCACAAAAGATTTATGATTAAGGTCAGAAATTCTCAAACTAAAAGATATTACAGTTTAAAATAATTTTTGTTAACTAAAGTAAAAGTGCAACTTAGTAGTAGTCCAGTTGTCTCCCATCGCTCAAACAGGCGGATTGATTAATCTACCTCCAAGTCTAAATGGGTAATTTGCAAAGTTTACATCTAAGCCAATTTGTTTGGCCAAAAAGTTATTTTTTTTTAAAAAAATAAAAGAAAATAAAAGAAAAAGATTTAGCAATTTGTCGGGATGCACCGAAAGGAAAATTCTGGGCCAAAACCGAAACTTCAGATTTTTTAATTAATTTCATGAATTTAATGAATCTGAATTGAAAAACTATAAACCAATAAAATTATCACATTATTGAAATTAACTAAACGAAAACCATATTAAATATATTATTCTTCATTCAGTTCTGTAACAATCAAATTTACCAGATTTTTTTTTACCCAATTATCCAAATAATGTAACGTTAACCATTATGATATGCTAAACAACAGTTAAGTAATGAACTTAGCAGCTCTAGGCTAGCATCCTGCAAATACAAAAAGTTGAAATATGCTACAATCATTTTAATGACAACATCAGGCCGAACACAAAGGCAGAGGGCCTCTATTCTGTTTGTTTTGTTTTGTTGTACTCTGCATATTGAACAGGATGTCCTGTTTTCAGGTGGTGTATCAAACCTGTCGTGGAAAAGTGCTTCTGCACCGTACCCCCTCTCGAAATTTTTGCAGAACGATCACTGCAGATTGCAAATTTGATGTCCTTTTCAGAAACTTTGAAGTTTTTCAAAACCGCTGACATGATCACCCTTTGCTGGGTAGCACCGTGATAACCGACGGCTAGAGTGAAAGTGAAATCTGAGCGCTGAGCACTGTGGGGCGTGGCAGGATATATTTTTGGCTCATGTTTTCAGTCTTTTTTCAAAAATCGTAAATGCCATTTTCGGCCGAAATTTTGGTGCATGCAAATTTGCAGTGTTTGTCTATGTGGCCATTTGAAATGGTATTCTGCAGTGATATTTACTTATGTCGAAAAAAAAATTGTGTTTAAATTTAGTGGGAAAATGTTTATCGAAACTAGAGTAGAAACTTTTAACAGGAATAAAGTACCCTCTTAATATTAAATGTATATGGGTAGGAAAACTTCACAATATTGTATTATTCTTAACATGTATTATCCATAGACTCAACTGTACCAATTTAAACCTTTACAGAGAGCAGGACAGGAAAAATACACACATTCCACAAGTCTCAAAAGATAGCATCTAGGCTTATATAAGAACATGTTTACATGTAATTTACATGGAATGGAGGGGGGGAACCAGAAGATGGACATCCATCATCTTTTGGATTAAGGAGAAGATGGGAATGTTTAATTATTGGAAATAATGTAACATTTATTTGATTTAAAAAAAAAAAAAAAAAACAACTACTTTGTACAAACAAAGCAAGACTGTGCTGTAGAACGTGATGTCATTATGTAAAGCATTATTATCGCATTTAATGTATTTAATGTAAACAACCTGTGTGCTAAAAAAAGTCAAATATTTTTAACACCTTCACTTCATGACTTGTATTATGCATATAAAAATCGATGGACACACAGCTTTTGTGTGTGTGTGTGTGTGTGAGAGAGAGATGTGTACATGCGTAAGATGCCCTGCAATGGTCTGGCATCCAATCCAGGGTGAATTCCACCACAACTGATCAGGATGAAGCGGTTACTGAAGATGAATGGATTAGTGGGAAGGAAAAAAAAGTTTAATTATGACTAAACAATCAGTGATATTTTAAAGAAATTTTTGTACTCAATAGTAGAGGTGGTGTGTGTTAACAGGAGAGATGCATCGATACAAAATTTCTCAGCCCATACCGATAACCGGATTATTCAGAGTGATATCGGCCAATACCGATAACTCTGCCTTTTATGCCTTCTTTTAAATGAATAATAATTAATTCCACAATTCTGAAAGAAATACAAATAAAAACTTTAT